>VZRF01008745.1:393843-406882 GCA_013396875.1 Vireo altiloquus
GAGTGTGTGTGATGGGTGTGTGTGAAGGGTGTGTGTGTGACAGGTGTATGTGACAGGTGTGTGTGTGTGATGGGTGTGTGTGTGATGGGTGTGTGTATGAAGGGTGTGTGTGTGTGACAGGTGTGTGTGTGACAGGTGTGTATGACAGGTGCGTGTGACAGGTGTGTGTGACAGGAGCGGTGCCGCTGTTGCACACCTTATGGGAATCACGCGCACGAGCTCAGACAGAACTGCGGGAGCTCTCCCACGGGACACAGGTGACGTCACCTGTCACGCCGGATTGGTGGATGGGTGAACCAATCACATGACGCACCCAGGAAATGATTGGCCAGAAACGCTCTGCCTGAGCGAGCCAATCAGCAATGCTCAGAGCGAGCCAATGAGAACGTTTGTATCCACCCGAGGGCTATAAAAGGAGGAGCCGCGGGGGCAGGGTCCTTGTGTGGCGTGTGCGGCCCGGAGAGCACTCACTGCTGTGCACACTGCTGGGACCTCCCCTTCCCTTAGGGCTTGGGCCTATCCTGAATCCCTTGGTCCTAGCTGTTATTTAATAAACCAGTTAACCTCTTCTGTGGTGACTGGCCTCATCTTTTTCACTTGGCATGTCCAGATCCTTCCTCACATGGAGCAGGGATGGATCCGAGCCCACCTTGCTCCTCCTTGTCAGGGATTTCTGAAGAGCATCAGCCAATTCTGAAGGCTGAAATGAGATAAAGGCCTAAATGTTCCAGAGATAAGGTGGAATCTAGTTCCTGAGGCTCAGGAACCAAACACCCTCCCAAACTGGGTCTCCCCATCTCCTCTGCCCTTTGCAAAGTATGTGTCTGGTCTGGGGAACACAGGACAGGGCAAGGCAAGAGGGTTTCTGGGTCAACCCTAGTCTCCTGAGGGGGAACAGATGGGTTTTCTGGTGGGGACTGATGTTCTGAAAAGCAATTACACATGAAGACATCCCCAACAGACTCTGCTCTGCTCTGGCCCAGAGCCCAAGTCATCCTGGGTTTGGATTTTAATTAGCCCCGTTTTGGTATCTGCTCTCTCTTCCCTCCAGATAATGATTTAATTATTACAGACATGTCTTCGAATTAGCAGCTTCCTTTGTGGATTATTCAGATCTCCTCAATTACAGAGTCCAACTCACCACCATCACAAGAGAGGCTGGAGAGAACAAAGGGAGCCCGAAATCCTTCCTGGAAAGAGGAACCACACAAGCACCCATACAAGCAGGGGCCACTGCCAAGCCCTTCTCCGTTGATCCAGGTCTTTCTCACAGCTGGACAAGAAACCTTGCTCCAAAGCATGCCCAAAGAGCTGCATCATGTGTGACCAGGGCCCTGTCTTCCCACCAGGCCTTCATACTCAGCAGAGCACAAGCAAGGTGAAAAGGATGCGGGATGAGCTGGGACATGGAGCCACCTCTGTGCATCCCCCTCTAATGGGATCCCCCAGCTGAAGGGACCCTGTGGGGACCTGGTGAGGACCCACTGCCAGACTATGAGTGCTTTTCCTCTGGGTGTACCCAATAAGCTCCTAACCTTGGGAGGCTTAGGACCACAAGGGAGTTGGGATCAGGCAAGGAACAGGGACAGGAAGTGGGAATGGCAAGTGCAATCTACTCCAGCAGTGGGACTGGGCAAGGGCCTGGGGCTCAGCCAGGCCCCGGGCCTGAGGGACGCTGCTTGAAGAGAAATCAGCAGAACAGGCTGCTAAAATAAACACCAGAGGCAAATGCAAAGTGAAGGAAGGGGGAAGCCCTCAGAGTGCAGCTCTACAGCAGATTTGGTGCCAAGGAGCAGGAACTCACCTGCACAGGAGAGAAGTCCCTGGCTGAACTGCCAGGCAGACACGTTGCTCCCTCACTGCGAGGTGTGGGCAGAGCATCTCCAGAGATGTATGAAGCATCTCCAGGCTGCATGAATTCCCAGCAAACCTTCCTCCCCAGCCTGGCACAGACTCACAGAACATTCCAAACTGGAAGGGGTGATCCCTGTCCCCAGGCTGGGCTGGGACAGGAAGGGACACACCTAAGAGGTGCCCCATCCCTTGCTACAAAGGGCAACAAGCTCCAAGGACACCCCAAGAAGCACCTTGGTCCTTTTCCACTGACACACTTGAGCTCCTGACACCACATCGTGCTTCTCTCAGGACCCCCAAGATTTCCCTCACCAGCATTGCTCCAGTCCCCACGTTGCTACCAAAGGAACCAGATTTTGCAGCAGCCACTGGGAAAGCTCTACTGCCTCTCCCTGCTGTAGCGCGAGCAGGAGTAGAAAATCTCCTCTGGCTCCCCTGTCACTGCAGTTCACACTCCAGGAGATCAACTTAAAGCAGCTGCAGCTCCTGCTGCTGCAGGAAAAGCCCTTGAACACAGCCATGCGTGAGTCTGCACCTGCAAACACAGCCCAGGCCTCCTGAATCCCAGGCTAACCCCGCGTTTGTGAGGCCGGATCATCCTCTGGATCCCTTCCTGAGCTCAGGAAAAGCAGCTGCATAGCACAAGTAGCCCGGTGATGTGGCCTGTTATCCCAGCTCATGGGCTGGGGGATACGGTCCTGCTGTCCCTCATACTCCTGGTGGGATTCACAGCCCTGTTCTCTGGGCAGTGAGCCCCAGCCCTGCATCACTGGCCCCATGCCCTACATCCTTCTGGGGTCTCCCCAGGCTCCGTCCTCTCTGACAGCCATCACAAACCTTTGAGCATTCCAAGCTCTCCACCCCATCAGAGACCAACACACTCAAGAACAAGCAGGGGGAGGGAAAAGGCCACAATGCAACAAGGCCTTTGGTTTAATTTCCCTAAGAAACCAGGCTAAAGAAGACAGAAGTGGAAGCGACACACAAGAAAAACAGAAGGATTTTCATTAACCCAATCAAACCTCCTGGAATATGATAACAGAGGCAATAACAGACACCTCCCCTCTGGCCAAGGACAAAGAAAGGCTTCCTGGTTATGAAGAAGATGAAGAAAATTGGAGTAGAAGAAAGGAAATGACTCAAAAATAGCTGAAGTGTCAGCTGTTATTAAAAAGCCTTCACCTGGAGAGAAATAACGAGTGATGAGAACAGGGATATGATGGGGAAAGCTGAACAGAGAGAAAACAAGTAGGGGAGCAACCACCTGAGAATGGCTCTGAAAGCCACCCTGGTGACCACAGGAGTGGGCTGACCTCCGGAGCTGTGCCGGGAGTGACCTGTGAGGAATTTGGGGCCCTGAGAGGCTGTGCTTGTCAGGAGGGTGACAGCAGACCCAGGATATCCCCCAGCCCAGACGAGCGAGTCCCCAAGAGACACAGTCAAATCCCTCCGGATTTTGAAACATCCTTCCAGAGGTGCTGATCCTGCTCTCCTGTCAGCCCCTCCATGCCACCTCTGCTGTGCCCGCTCGAGGACAGGGACAGGGTCGCTCCCTCTTCCCTGGGGCACCTGCAGCGCCAGCAGCACGGCCGGGAACGCAGCCGCCAGAATCCCGAGTGGAAAAGCAGCTGGCATCACGCAGGAGGGGTCACCCACCCCTGTGAGCCCCCAGGGACCACCCTCCTGCCGAGGGGCTGAGCCGGGGCGGCTGCGGCCTCGCGCGGTCCCGGCGCTGCCGGGAGGGAGGAGAATGTCGGGGCTGTGGCACTGGCACTGTCACGCAGCACTGCGGGACCGCCCGCTCCCAGCTCTGCCCATCCCCGCCGGGAGCTCGGGCCGGAGCCGCGCTGGCCCCGCTCTCCTAGCGCGGACACAAACCTCGTCCCTGCTCCCCTCCCGCTGATCCCTCCGGCATCGCCCCGGCTGCCGCGACAGCAATTCTGCAGCAGGAGCCGCTCGCATACCCGCAGCATCCTCCTCTCTTGGCATCTCCCTCCAGCGCCTCCAAAGAGCTGCGTTTGTGGACACACGGCTGCAGCCTCCCGCCCGGCAGAACCCCGGGCACGGCTCCCCCAGCCCAGCCTTGCTCTGCCCCACATCCACACCCACGGTGTCGCCACTGTCCTCCAAATCTTTTTGGAAGCAAGAAGTGAGAGTCAAACCTCACACATTTCTTGACGGAGTAAGGTCGAGGGCAGCAGGGAGTTGAAAATTGTGCCTGCACAGAGGTTGGACCTTTCCAAACCCAGACCATCACCTTCAGAGGAAAATACAGAGGCAGTAAAACCATCCCAGTGGCCACCAGCACCTTCAGAGTCCTCCTCTCACCACCAATCTGGACCAGCTCTCCCCTGCCAGCGTGCTCTGGTTATTGGTGTCATCAGCACCCGTCCTGGGCCCAGGACTCCTCTCATATTTACAGAAGTTTTGGGTACCACCAAGTGCACTCAGGAGCTGCCTTAGAGTGATCAGCCTCAATTCAAGCCAGGCAGGATGGACAGGGGCAAAATGAAACCATTAAGGTCCCAGCTGCCCCAGGGACTGGTTAAACTGGGTGCTCACAAGCATCTTCTGATCATGGTTTAGTGGACTTCTTAGGGTATTAAGTCAAAAGTTGGACTTGATGATCTCGGAAGTCTTTTCCAGCCTTAATGATTCTATGAGTCTTTGATTCTGTGATTTGGGGATAAATCCTGCAAATTCTCACACTTTTAGGAGAACTGACCAACGTCACTCTTCTGGTGTGCACTCCTCACCTGCACTGAGGGAAAACGGAGAAAGCATGGGAAGATCCTTCTGCTTTCTTCCCCACACCAAGGCTTTGGCCATTTGAGGCACCCCAAGGCAGCCCATGAGGGGTCAAGAGTCCTTGGAAGGAGAAAGTCCAGGCATGGAGTGGTGGAGGACCTGACACACCTTGGTCTGACAGACCAGGGTGGCTCTTCCTGATGGGTCACTACATTTGTCCCTAGCCCGGGGTAGTGACAGCCCCTCCCTGGAACCTCCAGCGGTTGGGTTTTCCTGCAAAAAATGGATTTCTCCATTTTTCAGTGGAGAAAGGAAGAAGCCAAGCAGCCAGTGTCTGCCAGCTGGTGGGGCTGGTGACCGGTTCCCTCAGCTTTCCAGCCTCGAAAATAAACATTATTTTCTTTGCAAGACTAGGGAAACTATCAATGCTTGTGTCCATGGCCTGACCACATTGCAGCAGGGTGTAGGGCTCCCAGGGATCAGCCAGCCCTGTGAGTGTGTTCCTCGAGCTCCTGCTCCTCCACTGCTGCATTCCAACCCCCTAATGAACTTCCCAGCAACATGTGCGGCAACCACATGGAGATGGAGACAGGAAAATCCAAATACCTTTAATCCAAGGTCTCCTAAAGAAACACATCCCTTTAGAGCATCATTCCTGTTTTACAGTTCAGCACCTCGCAGCTGTGCTGAACTTCAGTTTGCACATCCATCATACCCAGCTCTGCTCCAGAATCCCTGTCAGTGCCACAAAGCCAGTTTGTCACTTCCCCCAGCACGTGACATCAGCCCTTGGTTTCATTCATAGTTCAAGTGATGAGCTCTCCCTGCTCTAGCACAAGCCAGCGGGGTCAAGAGGCTGAAGGCTGCTGGAGACAAGAGCCTGCTGCCTGCACACCAGTCTGCCCAGTGCCCTGAGTGAACTGGAAACACCAGCAAGCCCTCTGCATTCACCCACTGAACAGAGACTTAGCTCTCAAAGCAAAGCAGCCGGCCACCTTTTCTGTATCCCACATCTCAAAGCCAGATGTGGAAAGGTAAATTGTGTATTTACAAAGGACGGAACAGACTCCCAGGACACGCACGGAGAGTTAACAGAGGGTTTTCAGGGTATTTTGCTTGATTCTACATGAAGTGCCCAAAACTCATCCTTTCCTCAATGAGATGGGCCCTCAGTGCCACCAGAGAAGGTGCCATCGTCTCCCTCCTGGACCCCGCACCCCTGATTATGAACACACCTCACAGCATGAAGAGTAAAGGTAATAAATGTTCATTTACCCCCAAATCGACACAGCTGCTGCGTTACCTAAAGGCCACATCTGGAGGGCAGAGTGTGACCCTTGGGAGCGCAGCAGATGTCCTGCACCGAGCCACGAGCAGTATCTCAGGAAGGAATGGAGGCTCTGCAATAGCCAAGTCACTGGAGAATTGAAGCACTGGTATTTTTAGGCAGCAGGAGGACGTGTGGGAGAGCTCTCCCCGTGCAGGCTGATGCCATTTGCTGCAGGGCACTCGCAATGAGATTTATTGACAATGTGTGATTTGAAAGCGACACTGGCGCTCCCGGAGAGCCAGGCACTGATCAGCAGTGCTGGGGCTTGTGGTAGCCTCAGTTTAGGAGACAAAATTTCTCCATAAACCTGAAAACACGAAGAACACATGTAACAAAAGCCATTTCTGCTTGCAGGGATGCTCTGGCTGCCAACTCCAAAAATGGCCACTGTGAAAGTCTGCTAACTAAACTAACTAGAAGCAGATGATCCAAAGCAGGAAAAAATGCTCTTTTTTTAATATGGCAGCCCAAAGTGCTGTCTGTAATTGAGTGATTATCAACCAGGTTTTGATGCTGGGGAGAAGGAGAGAGACTCTTCTCTCTCCATCAAACACAAGCTGCTCATCTGGATGTCAGACAGGTAACAGCAGCAAAGCAAACCCTTTCTGGATCTGGGATGAAAGGAAAGACGGCTCAGGTCAGGAGAGATGAGCCTTCTGGCTCTACCCAAACCTGATGGGTTAAAATGAGTGAAGCCACGTTATTGAGCACATGGTGCATGAAGAGCCCAAGCCCCTGCAAGGGTTCTGGGAGGAGGTTGTCCAAGGGATGCTGGCAGTGACCCGAGACTCCATCCCATGTCCCAATAAAGGCACATCTGCTTCCAGGTGCTGCAGTGCTGGGGAGAAGCACGGACAGCAGCTCTCCACAGGCACATGGCAATCTCCAGAACTTCCACCCATCCACTCTCTAGCAGAGCCAGGATTTCCAAGCAGCAAAGTTTGAAAATTTGGGTTGGTCGACACCCCCAGGGATCCTTCAGAAGCTTTGGTTTGCTGCTCCTCTACCCCCACACGGCCTCCCAACCCTCCTCAGCCTGCCTTAGGCTAAATTGGTAGCAGATACAGCCCTGGCTGCAGGAGATGAGAGGATCGGGTCCCCTTTGCCCATCCAGCGGTGCATCCAAGGCTGGACATTGCCTCCACTGATGCTGCAGTCCCACAGCAACCAGGAAGGATGGGATCTCTGCTGCTGCCGGCATCTCTGCACAGCGACACAACCAACAGTGATTCCATCCTCAGCCGGGTGGGAAACATGCCACCAGCACAGTGGGATGGCAAAGGCACCAGCAGTGCTACGTCCCAGTGATTCCCACCAGGGCAGATGCCAATTCATGGCCAGAAACCAGTTGTGGCCACACTGGAATGCCCCAGGGAAACATTTCCTTGGGCAGATACAGGAGAAAAGCAGGATTTGGCTGTGCCACCCTCACGCTTCACTCCCACCACCCCTTCCCAAGAGTAGGAGCTCAGTTTCCCAGCATGACAGGGAAAGCAAACACAGGGAGGAAAAATCTAGGAGCACCAGAGCCAATACATCCTGCAGAGAAACCATCCCGACAGCATAGCCCTTCCTGAGCCTCAAAACAATGGCATGCCCAAAGGAGCCCTGAAACACTGCCTCCCTGATACCCTGCACTCCCCAGTCCAGGTGTCACCCAGGGGGACCCCAATCGAGCTGGGCACCCCTTGGGATAGAGCAGGAATTGCAAGGCACAGAGCTTTCCACCACCCCAGGACACAGGGCTCAGGTCTATCCCCAGGGACAGAGGACGGGAGGGCACAGAGGCCATGCCCCCTGGCTCTGGCCTCATTTGAGGACCCCGAGTGGGCTCACAGGACAGGGAGCCTCCAAGGTGGTTCCTGAGAGCTCCATCCGCAAACGGGAGTGTCATCTCTGAATGTCTCCCAGGGAAATCACAGCCGCACACTGCACTTGGTGTTATGTGGGGCAGTGTGGGACCAGAATAACTCCTCTCCTGGCTGATCAGCGTGTGAATAAATCAGCCATTGCCAAAAATAACCTCTGGACATTTTTTGACTCCTTCCTGCAAAACAGTTTGGGGGAGATGCTTGAAAGAAGCCCAGATCTACTTAGTTACAGCTGCCAGACACTGAATTACAGGGCAGATTAAGTGGATTATGGATTTTGTACAAGCCCATCTTTCCCCTCTGTGCCCACAGCCCCTGGCACTGGGAATGTCTGCATGGGGAGCAGTTCTAGGCAGCACCATCAAGCCTATTTAACTCATGATCAAGGGCCTGAGATCAAGTTTATGACACCTGTGTTAATGCCACAGTGAGGCTATGAACACCTTCCCAACTCTGGAACCAGAAAGGCCAGGCTTTGGCAGGAGAAAATCCATGTGAGGATGCTCTGCACTAATGAGACTCTGGAAAGGTAGGAGTTGGGCTGGGGCCAGACATCCCCTTCTCCCAGGCTCCAGCCATCCCATGTTCAGCCCAGCTTTTTTCTCTGGGCTATGGACCCCCCCAGGCACCCCACGGCTGCAGAGTGTTTGTCCTGTCCCAGCACATCACATCATGATGTGGCCAGGAGGGAATCTGGAATTGCGAAGAAAATTCATTTCCGCCAGGAAAGGGTGGAAATGAGAAGTTTAAATGCATGCACCTGGCGCATGGGCAGCAATTCCGGGAGGGGATGACTTCCCTGCCGCGCCATCCTGCCCTGGCGAGGGATGCTGCCCTCTCTGGAAGGCGGCACGTGGAGTCAGGCAGGAAGAGGCTCCTTCCTCCCCTCCCTGCCGCACATCCCCGCGACCCCGCGCCCGCTGTTTAAAGCACTGGGGCACGCTGACAACGCCTCACCTCCCTGGGCGGAGCTGGGCTCGGGCCCCGCGGTCCCCGGCACGCCTCTGCCTCCGGGACCACCGGCACGAGGGGCTCGGCGCGGCTGGGGCTGCAGGGAAGAGGCACCATGCAGCAAAAATCCCTGGGAACTGCCCTCTCCTGGAAACCGCTCGCCGCGGACAGGACGATGAGGAAACGAGCTCTCATCTGCCACTTGTTTTCTTCTTTTTTTAATTTTTGGATGCAATTAAAGGCAGCCACCCAGCCGGCACCTCCTCGCGCTTGCTAAGAGAAGCGTGGCAGGAACTGAAAACCAGGAGCAGAAAAAAAATAATCTGCATTTCAGATAAATTCCAGCCTTGTCAGTCCTGCAGGATTACAGAGCTGGAGACAGCGACCCACGAGCTGCTTAAAACACCAGGGTGAAGATTCAGCAAAGGAAGGGCAACGTGGAGGACACAGGGTCAGTCCCCTCCTGGCCAGTGGCTTTTGGAGAAGGTTTGACACCCAGCTCCCAGGTGCTCCTATGGGATGGGAATCACTGCCCTGTCAGTGCTGCCCAGGGCTGAGGGGCAGCAGGGCTGCTCCAGGCACAGCTTTGCACAAAAATGAGAGGTGAGCACCCACTTCATTCATAAAACCAGAGAATCCCAGGATGGTTTGGGCTGGAAGGGACCTTAAAGCACAGCTCATTCCACCCCCTGCCCTGGGCTGGGACTAACTTCCACTAGTCCAGGTTACTCCAAGCCCTGTCCTACCTAGCCTTGGACACTTCCAGGGATGGGGCAGCCACAGCTTCTCCAGGCACCCTGTGCCAGGGCCTCAGCACCCTCATAGGGAAGAATTCCTTTCCAATATTTAATCTAAATCTCTCCTCTTTCAGTGTGAACCCTCTTGTGCTGTCACTCCAGTTCCTTATGCAGAGTCCCTCTCCAGCTTCCTTGTAGCCCCTTCACACCCTGGAATGTGCTGTGGGGTCTCCACACAACCTCTTCTTTTCCAGGCTGAACTGTCCCAGCTTTCTCAGCCTGATTCTTCAGGACATCCTCACCCTACAAATGAACTCAAGGCTTTTACCCTGTCCCCACAAGGGTTTTAACCTGCTTGACCACAGCACAAACAGAAATAAAATCCAATTATATCAGCACAACTTTTTTTAGCAAAGAGCCTTGAATCATTTTCCACAACTTCTGCTCCAGATGGGCCCAAGCGCAGACCTGTCCCTCAACACTGCAGTTGTTTCATGTGATATTTTCCCTCCTCCCTCCCAAATGCCAGCCTGTGTGAGCACACCCACATGGGCACCCACCTCCAAGCCTTTCGTCTGCTCACAGAGGAGGCCTTTAAGCACTGAAAACTCCCAACCATATCCCTCAGGAGCTTGGCCAAGGCTTGGATCCACCTGCAGAGCCCACGGCAGAGCCCTCAGCCTGGTCTATCACCCCACACCTGGTGCTTGGCACATCCCAGAAATCATCCATGAGAAGGGGGTTGTCATTCACACCTCTCTGGGAGGGAAGCTAGGCAACAGATCCAACAGCCTTCTCCTCCAGTTAATACTCCAGAGACCTCACAGCTCACTTTTGGGAGCCATCTGGGAAACCTCTGGCTCACCAAAGCATTTTTTAGGAGGAAATTAATTGTAAATTAAGGTTTCAAGGTTAGATAAAGAATACAGTATCTTTCTGCTTTGCTGGAAACCCTGAAATGGCACTCCCCAGGCAGAGCATGGACATTCCTGTCAACATCTCTCCATGTGCATGGAGTGGAGCCCTCCAGAGGCATTTGCAGTTGGGCCCCAGTTTGGGTTCAGCTCCCTCTGAGGCTTCAAGGATGCCTCTCCCAGCTCCAGTGTGAACTTTCAGCTCCAGCACAGTGTCAGGCTCTTTCCCAGCACTGACTCAGGGCCTCCACAGCCTCACCCAGCACAGCACAACCACCAACTCACACTCACTCAGCCTCCTCCTCACTCCCAGCCCCCAGCGGGAGCTGCCCCAAAGGACAAGGCTTGCAAAAAGGTCCCTCCAAAGATGCAGACGAGAAGGGTTTCAGCAGGGTTTTACCCCTGGTGTCTTCTGAGACCACTGAGTCAGGCAGGAACTCAAATCTCCAGCAGGTCCAGTCCCTCAGCATCTGCACTGGAGCTGCTGACAAGCCACTGGCACCGAGCAAGACCCACTCACCACGAAGCCACAAAGCTGCACAGAGATGAGATGTTTAATCCCATATTTGCCAAGCCACAGCTGAACTGGCCACTCCAGAAAGCCGGATCTGCCCATCAGTCCCACCACTGCTGTCTCAGGAACCTGCCAGTTCAGAGGCTCCCCCACCCTCCCACTGGTGACACAGGTCCCAGACAACCTCTGATCTGACTTCTGGGAAAGAGCTGCAGAAGGAGCAAGCACTGAAGCTGAGAAGGCATCTGAGCACCACAGGGTGCCAGGGAGATGGCAGCAGGGACCTATGCTGATGGCTCCCTGACAAATCTCCAGGGAAGTCCCTAGAGCTCAGTCCTGTTCCCCAACCAGCACACACAGGGAGCAGCACACCGTGATGTCCCCAAGGGCAAAGGTACCTGAGACTCCCAGACCATCAGAGACACAAAGACACCAACTTTCCATCTCCTGCTGCCTGGGCAGCATTGAAGCCAAAAAAACTCCCAAACCACACAGGCACATTCATCCACATCCCAAACTCTAGTTCACACTTGCCTCTGGACCAGCTCCTGCTCACACAGTGCCTTGGTGGTATCAAACCCACCAAGAGAACCTCATTCCAGCATCCAGCAGATGGTGGCAAATGAGCTAAAATGAACACTTTGCCAACCCTGACTTGGCCAAAACCAGGGCGTCCCCAGAAGGGTTTGCACAGCTTTAACAAAACCCAGCTCCCTAAGCCAATTGCTGCTCTAATGATGCAATTTAGGGGATAAACAATCCCTTCAAGGCTGGTTATTCAGGAGCAAATCATGCTGTCTGGAGGCAGCTTGCAGCGGCCGTGATGACACCAGCTAACAGAGGCTGGGAACCAGCGTGGGCACAGCTGGAGCTGGCCAGGCTGGCCGGATGCTCTGCTGGTTCAGCCCCAAGCACGCAGGCCAATGTTCAGGCTGGACCAGCTCTGCGAGCATCTTCCCAGTTCCAAGCTGGCCCAGCTTGGCAGGCATTTACCTGGTGCTGAGCTCCAGGAGCATCTGTGTGGCAGCACCCCCACGAGCCAGTCCAGCCCAGCGCTTAGAGCCAGGCAGATGCTCAGTGGGGCTGACACAGAGCTCAGCGCTGGGTGGATGCTCCAGGGCTGGAGGCAGCACTGAGGAAGGCAGGAGGAGACAGCACTGGGAAATCAGAAGAGGGGGAGAAGGCCATGGCAGGACCAGGCTCACCAGCATTCCTGCCCTCCCCTCAGTGTAAGGTGGAAGCTGGGGGAGGGGCTGCAAAGGGACAGCCTGGGAGCATATGGGGGGCTGCCAGGGGCAGAGAGCAGCTGAAAATCAAGGCCCCCTCTCCCCGCTCCTGCGTTAAGGAATCACTGCCCCCTCCTTGCCCCCCACACCATGCAGCCTCGGGGGGATGTGCCCACCCTTCACACCCCTGTGTGCACAGCCAGCGGGGATGGGGCAGCACATCTCCCCGGCCCTGCCCCCGGTCTGGGGCCACTGGACTGGAGAGAGCAACCCAGGTTCAAACGCTCGGTCTAGGGGCAAAGCCGGGCACAGCAAGTCCCCCCCTCCAAGCCAGCTCAGGGTGAGGATGACACCCCCCAGCTCAGACTCAACCCAAGGGAAATGGGGGAGCTCAGCACACCCTCAGACACCCCCTCCAAGGGGTAACGGGGTGGGAGATGAAGCCCCCCCGAAGTGTGTCAGCCTCTTCCGGAGGGGGCAGAGCATCCCCTGGGGCACGGCAGGGCTGAGCATCTCCAGTGCGGCCCCACCCGGGGGGCAGTGGGGGGCATCCCCGGGTAGGGGGGGGAGCAGAGCATCCCCAGGGGGACGCAAAAAAGGCAGAGCCAGGAGGCCAGCCCCACCGGGGAGACTGAGCATCCCCACGGGGGGGGGCGAGCATCCTCTCGGGGAGCAGCAGAGCATCCCCGGGGAAGGCAATACGGGTAGAGCCCTCCGGGTCCGGCCCCACCGGAGAGGCTGAGCACCCCCTGGGCAGCCCCGCGGGGGTCACGGGGGTCACGGGGGCAGAGCTCCCCCGGGCGGCCCCGCGCGGGGCCGAGCATCCCCCGTGGGCAGCGCGGCCCCGCCCGCACTCACCGCCCGCCGAAGTCGCTGGAAGCCGCCGCTGCCGCC
>VZRF01008745.1:406925-442087 GCA_013396875.1 Vireo altiloquus
CCTGGGGCAGGATCCTCCTGGAGAGGGGAGGAACCCCCCTTTGGGGGTTAAAAGACTCTCAGGAGCGACGGGAATCCCCCCAGGGGAACTCTCCGTGAGGGCTGAAACCTCCTTGGGGGGCAGAAATTCCCCCGGGAGGACCGAAAACTCTTGAGGTGGGGCAGAAATGCCTCTGTGGAATCAGGAAACTCTTGGGGGGAAGATTCTGCCCTGGGGGTGGGGGGGGTGGGGGGCACAGGAATCTCCCTGGAATGGGCAGAGAACTCTCCTGGGGGACAGGAAGCTCTTCGGGGTTTGAAAGCCCCCATAGGGGCAGGGCTCCCCAGGGGTCTGGTCCAGCCCCGGAGGGAGGGAGGCAGGAGCAGACCTGGGCTGTGGGGTGTCCCAAGCCCTGGGTGCCCTGTCCCCCCCACCACGTGGGGTGACCCCCAGACTCTGCCACAGCCCCCTCCTCACCTTGCAAGGCTCAGTTCTGGGCCCTGGGGTGACAAGATGTGTCACACCCCCCCCTCCCCCGCCCTTCCAATTTCAGGATGCGCGAGGCTAGACCATCACTCCGGGCTTCCCTCAAGGATAGTCTTCAGCATTATAAACGGGATTTGGGACAGAGGGCGCCTGTGAACTGCAGGGGGAGCAGCCAAAAGCCCAACCTGCTCCATCACCCTGCCCTGCACAGGGGCATCCTTAACAAATAATTAATTTGGGGGCCTTGGAAGCACAGCCCTTGGCACAGCCATTGGGATCCCTCAGCAGCCCTCAGCCAGCCTACCGACATGGAGCTCCTTTCTGTGACCCCACTGGGAACAACTGGGATCAGTAGCATCACCACAGAGCAGCACTTTCCTCTCTTCGGGAAAGACATCGAGCACATCCTCAGGATTTTTGCTGGAGGACCTTGGGGAGGTCTCAAAAAATGCCACCAACCCACTGGAGGAGGGAGTGTGCTGGATCCACCCTCCAGCCAGACTCAGGAACAACTGCCTTCAATCCCAAGAACATTTCCTCTGTTTTCCACATGCCAGAGTTTTCTAAGCCAAGACAAGCTTTACTTTTTAAAAATAATACTGTGATACAGTTCTCAAATAACAATGACAAATAGGATAATCCAAGGAAAACGTTTTCAAGTAAAGAAGTGGGTGCAGCCAGCAAGCACCAGGATCTGGTTTATTGACTGCTATCCACATTAATTTGTTTCCATTGCCTTAAGAACAGATGGATTAGGAATAGTGTTTCTGTCAAGGAATGGCCTTTCCTGCCTGGGATGATCAGAAGTTTTCTCAATCAAATGTGTTCATTGCTGATAAAATGCTCTTTGTGTATTTAAGAAATGCTGAGAGAAATAGGGTCAGGAAGGGAGGTTATGGACATATCAGCTCCTGGCCATGCCAGGGAAGTAGAAGCAACGTGGATTTCTTGGGTTTCTTCATATTCCATGCTTTATCCTGCTCTGGAGAGGCCCGAGAGCTGACACCACAGCTGTGAAAGCATCTCACTGTTATTCCAATCCTCTCCTGAAGTGTTGTAGGAAAGGGGCACAAGTGGGAGTGCAGCACTCTGGGGGGTTTGGAGCCATTGAGGGAGAATGGGACAGGGCTGGGCTCTTCAGTTACTGTGTAAATCCCAAAGAAGGGGAGCAGGATTCCACCAGCCTCCCACTTTAATCACCCCAGGACTGGGCAGGACTCCCAGCCGGCTCCTGCGGTGCCCAAATCCCCATGTGAGCAGGGCACAAGCGCTCAGGGGCACACAGGCCCTGAAATCGCCATCGAACCCTGGGCTGCCAGTCACAATTTGCCTTTGCAGATCCCCTGGAACCAATTCCTCCCCCAAGGGGTGGCACCACTCCTTCAGCAAGCTCCGAGCACCCATTTCAGCCCTAAAAAATAGCAAATACAGTTTACAGCTGGTGGCCACCCATCGCTGCTCCCATCACAGAGGTGTGGGTGGCACTGGGAGCCCGTGGTGTGGGCTGTGCTTGGGCACTGCTTAGTGGGTGTCTCCTGGGACTGTTCCAAATCCTCTGAAATCATCAGAATAAACCCATCAAACACTGTCTTTTTAGTGTCTGTGGCATTACTTTATCCTTGGCCAAGGTGTGTGTGGCCATCAGTTCCAGCCTCCACACAGACACACACCAAAAAAAAGAAGTTCATTTGTCCTAAATTACATAATTCTCTTTCATTTGTTAGTATTCTATCCTCTATTGGTTATTGATTTCTCACTTCTTATGCTAATTAGTCCATCTTTTTAGTATCTTTGGAAAGTAGGAACTTTCAGCACATAGAGTCTTTGTTTGCCTCTTCTTTATCTTCAGGTTTCTGCAATGTCCTTGTGATTCATAAATTCTATATTCCAGATGTCCAAACTCACCAATACATCCTGCTCTCCCAGGCTTTGTTCACTGAAGTGTATCAGACTTAGTTTACTAAAACTTCAAGTTTCACTACTTTTTCCAATCTGTGTTCCTACAGAAGTGGCTCATGACAACTTCGCTAAATGCTGGTGTAGAGTAATTTAAGAATAACACACTATTTATAATTTATATATAGGTTATGATTAATTAAAACAATTAATTAAAAATTTAATTACAACCATTAACTAAAATTATTATTTAAAATCCTATTGTTTCTAACAGGAGTTGCGTCACTCAGCGATTATCTCAGAGCTCCTCCTTACTGGGAGCACTGGGGGGGCTGCAATCACCCCAGAACCCTTTTTACTGGGGGGCCAATTGCCTCAGAGAGCCTCCTTGCTGGGAGGATGGGGAGAATCCCCTCAGAGCCCCTCCTTACTGGGATGACTGGGAGGGGCAATTATCTCAGAGCCCCTCGTTACTGGCAGGACTGGAGGGTGAACAGGGGCACAGTTACCTCGGGGGCCCTCATTAGAGGGAGGACTGGGGGGCAATTCCCTCAGAGATCCATGTTCCTGGGAGAACTGGGGTCCCCCTTACTCAGAGGCCCTCTCTACTGGGAGCACCAGGGAGCCAGCATCCCTAGAGGCCTTTGTGACTGGAAGGACCTGGGGGAACATTTACCTCAGGCACCCTCAGAACTGGGGGGAGTCCTCTCAATTCCCCTCCCCCCTTATCGGGGGGACTGGGGAAAGAGAATCCCCTCAGGGACCCTCGTTACTGGGAGCACTGGGGAGTCAGTATCCTTAAAGGCCCTTGTGAATGGGAGGACAGGGGTGCCGTTTACCTCAGGGACCCCCAGTACTGGGAGCACTGGTTGTATGGGGGATCCCCTCCCGCGCCCTGGTTGCTGGGAGCAGGCAATTAACTCACAGAGCCTCGGTACTGGAGAGAATCCCCTTAGGACCCCCTCATTACTGGGAAGACTGGGGTAGGGGTGAAGCCCCTCGGGGCCCCTGTTAATGGGAGAACTGGGAAAGGTAATCCCTCAAACACCCCCCTTACTGGGACGGGGCAATTACTTCACAGATCTTCATTACTAGGGTTATCTCCTCAGGGATCCCCGTTACTGGGAGGAGTGGAGCAGGGGGAATCTGAAGTGCTCTTCTTATTAAGAAGAGTGTGGGGGAAGGGAGAAACCCCTCAAGGACCCTCAGTACTGGGAGGACTGGGAGGCGGGATCACCTCAGGGGTCCCCGTTACTGGGAGGAAATCCCCTCAGTACTGGGAGGACTGGGCGGCGGGATCACCTCAGGAGTCCCCGTTACTGGGAGGAAATCCCCTCAGTACTGGGAGGACTGGGCGGCGGGATCACCTCAGGAGTCCCCGTTACTGGGAGGAAATCCCCTCAGCACTGGGAGGACTGGGCGGCGGGATCACCTCAGGGGTCCCCGTTACTGGGAGGAAATCCCCTCAGCACTGGGAGGACTGGGGGGTTATGTCACAGCCCCCCTCCCGCCGCCCTGGTGGCGTCAGAGCGGCGCGCGGTGTCGCGCGGGTGACGCGGCGCGGGGCGGGCGCTGTGGCGCTGTCCCCGCTGTCCCCGCGGGGCCCGGCCGGACATGGCCCCGCGCGGCCGCCCCGCCGCCGCCGCCGCCATGCCCCGCAGGGGCGCCCGCAAACGCCTCAAGTTTCGCGCCGACGACGTGTGCTCCGAGCGGGGTAAGAGCCGGGCCGAGCCGGGCCGGGGCAGCGGGGCTGGGCCTGGGCCTGGGCCGCAGCTGAGTGGGGCCGGGGCTGATGAGGGGAGCGGCGCCTGATGAGGGGAGTGAGGCCTGAGGGAAGGCGGGCCTGAGGGGAGCCGGGCCGAGCTTGGCCCTGCTGGTGCAGGCCATAGAGGAGGCTTGGGCCTGCATTAGGGCCTGAGGGCGGAGGTAGTTGAAGGACCTGGCCTTGGCCTGAATGAGAGGAAGAAGGATGGTCCAGTCTCACCTAGGAGTCAGCTGGGGCCCTCTCAGGTTTGTGCAGGCGGAGAGCTGTGTCCAGGAGGGATCCCTCAGCAGGGATCTGGACGGATGTGTGGGAATGAGACCTCTTTGCCTGTAGAGGATGAGCCTGGGACCAGATTATCAGCCAAGCTCGAGCTGGGCTGTGTGAAGGGGAATGGGATTATCGTTGGCTGAGGTGGTGGGAGAAGGAGAATTGTACTGGGCTGGGCAGGGAGTGAGTCCCCTGAGCCTGGTAGACCAATGGTCTTCTGGAGTAGAGACTTGCTGGGGACTCCTGGACTCCACCTCTCTGCTGAGGTTCATTTTCCTGCTTGCGCATCTCCTCCTCGAGCCTCTGCACCCCTGGGGACTGTTCCCTTTAGGCATCCTGACTCTTAGCCCTTCTGTCCCCTCCCCATAATCCCTAATCCCTCTGACCCTTGTTTCCCCCTCTCTGCAGTGACGGTGGCAGATTATGCCAACTCAGACCCAGCTGTCGTGAAGTCTGGACGGGTGAAGAAAGCTGTGGCCAACGCAGTGCAGCAGGAAGGTGAGTCTGCCCTGGGGCCCCTCTCTTCCCCGTGCTGCCTCCTTGTTTTGCTGGCCTCTGCATGGCGTGGGAAACTCCTCTTCCTTAAACTGAGATAATATGTGTCCTTTAGTGCTGAAAATGAGCCTGTGCTGCTCTGTAGAATCAGGTGTTAAGGACTTAGGAGGTTTTGCAGAAAGCCTGCTGCAAGTCCAGTAAGAATTGCTGAGTCTTTGTTAGTGCCTGAAATGGAAAGGCTTGCCTGTCATCTCCTGCTTGAAGCAGAAAATAACATGATAAAAGTCTTTATTACTTTATTACCACATATAAAACTGTAGATAAGTCTATTAGCAGGTAAAATTATTTGCAGTGGGAATAAGGTTGAAGATAATTCTGTCCAACATGTGTTGCAAGGAGGTCTTGGGAGGGTGTTGCTGTTTCTTTGGTGAATTCTGTAAACAAGGAGTTTTCCTGGAAAGGGATTGCAGTATTTTGTTATCTACTTCCTCCTCATCTGGGAGCTTTCTGAACTAACACACCCCACTTGCTTGAGAAATGGTGCTGGTTAAGCCTTGTAAATGTAGTTTGTCACACGTGTTGGAGGTGGATGTCATGCTGACAGCGATGACTGAACTTTTCATAAAGGGAAACTTGGTTTGCTGCTGAAATCTTGCATATTTAGACACAGTATGCTCTCGGCATGAGTGCCTGCCAGAGGCAGTGGTGCTCATGAACATCCTCTTCAGCTGCTACTTCTCAAGCTTTTAAGATCAGGGCACTTCCCTCTTTTGTGGCGTCCTTTGTTTGGGGCTTCCCTCCTCCCATTTCCACTCCTGCTCACCCATCTGTGTTCTGTCTCCTTGTGGCAACGTCCTGCACTTCAGCATCATGCTGGCAAACTGCTAGTGTTCCATGCTCCCTGCCCCCAGTATCACTGCTTTATCTAGTTTATCTCCCTTCCTGCTGTGTTTCTGGCTCACTCCCACCTCATTCTGGTGACTCCAGGTCACAGCAGTTCCTGCCCACCCTTTTCCCTGGTCTTTTCAGTGCAGTCTCAGGGGGTTTCCCCTCCTGACTAGGGGACCCTTGGGATCTCCTCCCTAGCCCCAGGGGTGTGCTCCAGCCTTATCTAGTGCAGCCATGCCCATGTTGCAGGCTTATCTGGCCCAGCCTTATCTGTGCAGTGTGCAGTGCCACGGGGACAGGAGCCTCTGCCCCAGCTCCAGTCTTTGGCTTTGCTGCCCTCCTGGCGCTTGGCTCAGAGTAAGCCCCGTGCTGGGTGTGACTGCAGCAGAGCTTCCCACAGGGAGCATCCCAGGGGAGCTTCACCGGAGGGGAGCCAGGGCATGGAGGAATTTTTCTGGGCTTTTTTCCTCACCATTCTAATGCCCAGGATGGGAGGATTACAACAGTGAGGTGAAGAGAGGGTGCCTCTGCAGGATTGCGGTGCAGCCATTCACTGTTCAGTGGACTTGTGCTGTTGTCTCAGAGGTGGATTTTTCCTTTGCAGAGTGGGGTGGGCTCTTCTTCTAAACCCCCCTCTAAGTCCTTGTCAGTTTTGTCCTTTCTTGCTTGGCTGTATTTGATGTCATAACTCACTGTCATTTGTGTTGCCACCTATTTCAATCTCTTTTTGCCTGTAAAAGGTCATGTGGAGAGGGCAGTATGATTTGGCGGTGGGGGAAACAACTGCCGTGAATGCATCCAGTTCACAGAACAAACTGTGCAAAGCGAGGTAGAACTGGTTTAGCAAAGCACTGAGGTGTGTCTAGTCAGTGGGTAGTCAAGCTCTGTCTGAAGACTGTCTTTCCATCTGCTGTCTTTTCATTTTAAAACCTTGTTTGGTGGTTAGAAATGAGAATATTTTTCACCTGAGTTTATTTACAGTTTATTTTTGTTGTTGTTTGTTTTTCTGCTACTCTGTCCCTGTAATTCAAACAGCACATTTTGCTCTTCAGTAGCTCTGGTGAGTGCAGTGACTGGAACTGGGATGTATAAAACCTTCCCGGGCTTCAGTTTGTGCTGGGTAGAAAAGCTTGAACACTGTAAGCCTCCTCTGACCTCATGGTCATGTTCTATTCTTCACTGGGCCTGTTGGGTTGAAATTCACCTCTTAAATGAATTTCCCAGCCTGTTTGCAAAGCCTTTGTGCTGCTGTGGCAGTGCTGGTCTCTGTGGCAGTGCCTCACACAGCTGTAACTTAGGACCACACCTTTCTTTTTCCAAGACTGTCATTACTGACTCACATGTGAATTTTTCTGCCCTAATGAGCCCTCAGTTTACAGATCGAGTTTTAAAAATAATATTTCTGAACAGGGATGTGTCTAAACATGTCCCCAGATGCAGAAAAAAGCCAACCCCAAACTCCAGCTGACTCAACTTGCTGTTTTCCTTGCTAGGCCAGAGTCTTTCCCTTCACTAAATTCCAGGGTAAGTGGAGCTCCTGTGTGCTTGACATGAATTCCATCCCCGCTGGATTGTGTCATCAGCCACAGGATGTTTGTTCTGCTTCAAAGGGAGTGAGTCTTCTCCATGCTCAATAAAAGATATTTTCTTCATATTTTTTCTTCTCTGTGCTCATAAAACAATTCCAGAGCAGGTGCTGGCTCCAGGCTGAATGTGGCCATGCAAGGCAGCTCTGCTGTTTAGGGAAACCCATTAGCCCTTAGAAAGAGCCTGTTGTTTTATTTGGAGTTCTAAGTGGCTTCAGCTAAACCAGTGGAATCTGCATATTGTGCTGGTAATTATCCTCATTGTTCATTCTTTAAAACAAGCAGCTGAATAATTATGTTTCCAATTCACTCACCCCTGCTAATCTTTCCCTGACAAGGTAATCCTTGAGCTCAGGATTTACTTGCTTGTGTCACTCATCTGAGAGCTTTAAGGCAGTGGTTCCACTGAAGCATCTCCTGAACCTGGATAGCCTTTTCCTCTCTGCTGTTGTACTTACTGTCGTTTGTCATTCCAGTAAAATCCCTATGTGGTTTGGAAGCTTCCTGTGTCCCTACTGAGGAAGTTCTCTCCGTGTCAGGAGAGTCCTGTGACAGCAGCGATGAGATGGATACCAAGGAGAGCATCAACGGGAGGGCTGCCTCGAGGAAAAAGAAGAGCAAAAGGCACAAAGGTGTGGTCACCTGCCCTCCTGGGTGAGCCTCTGAGGGCTCCTGCTGCATGTCCTGCATGGGGGATGGTCACGAGGCTCTTGGGGCATTCTAGAATTTGTGTGTGCACAGAGAAATGCCAAGGGTTTAGTCACTTGTAAATCTGCTGGCACTTGGTCACAGGAGCTATATTTGCACAAAGGCAGAGCCTGGGGCATGAAATCAAACCCTGAGAGCTCCTTGTTTTTAGCAAATACCCCTCAACCTTGGAAAACAAACAGTGCTGTTCCAGAGTTGTGAAACTTTGCCACTGGCCATGTTGCTTCACTGAATGAGGGGTGGTGGCAGCAGGTTTGCTTTGGGGTTGAAATGCTGCTGTCTGTGATGCCGTTGTGTGGAATACACAAGCTCTGTTTTCAGGGTGTTTCCGAGGTTGTGGTTTGTTACAAATGGATTTAAAGGGCTCTTTTCCCAGCAAGGAAGTGCATTTGACCCTAGTGGCATCACAATACATTAATTCGAAGGAGATGTATCCTTCAGCATTTACACTTTGTGTAACTTCATAGAAATCCATTGGCAGCGCAGTGTAAGCAGCAAACGGCTCTGCTGCAGTGGGGAGCTCTGCAGAGTGGGTGTCGCAGCCCGTTGTGGGTGTGTCTACCATAAATCTGAAGTGCTGTGGGGAAGTGATCCTATCCAGAGCTTTTGTTGGCAATTATCACATGAGGATAAAGAACTGCCCTTTGTATTCACCTGCTGTCTCAGGGTTAGATCTGTCATCCTCAAGTTCCCAAACTTGGCCTCTTCTAGGCCACAGACCTCACAGCAGCTTTTCTTATTAGCACTGTGCACAAGTTGTGTTTTCCTTCTCTGTTCTTAACCTTCCTAATGCTCAGCATTGTTCACCTACTTATATTCTTTAAAAGTGTTTTTTACTCCTGAAGTTGGAGCACTGTGTGTGGAAGAACGTGTGATGTAAGCTACAAAACGCTGCAGGAATGAAAGGAGTGTGAGCCCTCAGTTCTGGCTGAGCAGTTCTGACACCTCTGAGAGGAAGAACAGGCCATTCTCTCCATCTGAATTGCACTAAAAGTTCCCGCCCAGAAAGCTTTAATGAAATTAAGAGATTTAAGAAAAGCATCTGATTGCCACTTGGAGAACAGAATTTCCCTCCCTGACAGAGCTCCTACAAAAATATTGTGACCACTGGAACAAAGAATTGACAAGCTTGGCAGTATCAGTGCTCAGAGTCTTCAATTGTGAAGCAATTTTGGTGACCTGTTAAATGAGCACTTTTGATTAAAAATGCAGGAGCTTGGTCCTCCTTTACATAAAGTTGCCTCTTTATTTGCCATCCAATTTTTATTTCTCAACTTCAGCATGGTATTTCAGGTGTGAAAGGGTCAGGCTTCGAAACAGGGTCCAGAAAGGCTTTGTGGTTTCCATCCTTGCACACAGAACTCATTTGGACAACATGCTGAGCAAAATGACCTAATTCTGTGCACTTTGAGCTGGGCTGCTGGATTAGAAACCTCCAGAGAACCCTTTCAGCCTGAATTCCTTTATGAATCTGCCACTTTGTCCACTTGTGCAGCAGGGATGACAGCGGCAGGTGTTCAGCACGGGGAGGTGTTGTGGCACTGATGGGAATGGGGAGCAGGGCCACTGAGGTTGTGCAGACTGGGGCTTGGGCTGACTCTGGTTGTGTGATTCAGCTGCCCACCTGTGCTGTCAGGTGTGCAGCATGTGTCTCTAGGTGGGAATAGTGCAGGTGTGATGTCCTGCACTAACACACCCTCATTGCCTTTAGAAGATGCTGAAGTGGGAGGAGGAGAGGAATATCCCATTGACATCTGGCTGCTCCTGGCTTCCTACATCCGCCCTGAGGACATCGTCCGGTTCTCTCTGATCTGCAAGAAAGCCTGGACTGTCACTTGCACTGCTGCCTTTTGGACCAGGCTCTACAGAAGGTGAGACTCGAGGATTTTTAAACTGGTTGTGGGAGGTTTCAGTAGTGAGCAGTTCTCTGCAGAGCTGGAAATAAGGGAATAATGCCCTGTAGGCCTGGCCCCCGTGTTTGCACATGGATGTGGTGATGTGGGCCTCACTTGGCAAGGGGTTGTGGAATATTCTTCTCCCAAAAAGACAAGCTGGGAGAGCTGGGGTTGTTCAGCATGGAGAGAAGGCTTGGGGAAGACCTCCCTGTGGCCTTCCAATGCCTTAAGAGGGGCTTATAAAAGGGAGGCAGAGGGACTTTTTATATGGGTGGGTGGTGACACGACAAGGGGCAGTGGTTTTAAACTGAGGGCAGGGTTAGATTGGATGTTAGGAAGAAATTCTTGGCTGTGAAGGCAGTGAGGTCATGGCACAGATTGCCTAGAGCAGCTGTGTATCCCTGGATCCACAAGTGTCCAAGGCCAGGTTGGAGCACCCTGGGATAGTGGAAGGTGTCCCTACCCATGGCAGGGGGTGCAATGAGCTGAGCTTTAAGGTCCCTTCCAACCCAAACCGTTCTGGGATTCTATTATCACATCTGCTTTGGGTCTGGAAATGGATCTTTGTGGTGTATTCCTGTATGTTCCCTATAAAATCTCAGAGCATTGTGTCCTTTTCTGCTTGCCATGGCCCAACAGTTGTGTATGTCAGCCTCTCCAAGTGCATATGGCATGGTCAGTGCTGAAAGGCAAACATCACTGATGGACAACTTGCCCTGCCTCAAGCTCTGATCACAGCCACCTCCCTGTAACTGGGGCATTTTGGAGCTGTACAGTGGCAGGAGTAAGTGAAAGCAAGGAGGGCAAAGGGGCAGTCAGCACTTGATACAAATCCTTCTGTCCCAGTGCTTGCCACTGGGATATTCCTTCAGGACAGAACATTTTCTTTACACAGCTCTACCTCTTGCCCAGGAGGCACAAGCAGCAGGGGCACAGAGTAGAGAGCAGCTGTGGTCATCCTCACCCCTGGTTTTAAGTGTGACATTCTCTAGCAAAGGCTCCTTTGGGATGTGACTAAGGAATGGCCCTTGAGCACAACTGTTCAGGCTACTCAGGCAGTGCTAAGAGCTGCAGTCAGCTCAGCTGGGAGTCCCTGGGAACCTGCAGCAACCTGCAGCCTTTTGTGCCACCTGCAGCCATGTCCCCGGCTGGTCTCTGGGCAAATTACTAGGAACTACTGGGAATTGTAGCAGGGTGTGTGGGCTGGAAGGCTGCCTGGTGCAGGTCAGGCCTTTGAGGCTGCCATGTGATGTCCTGTCAGCAGCACAACCCCCTCACAGCCTTCAGGGTTGACCAGAGTCCTGTGATCAGTTAGATGCGGAGTTTTCCCCTGCCACGGGTCTGTCGCTGGGGGTCCCTGCCGTGTCTGGCTGTGCCCTGGAGCTGACACCGTTCCTGCTTGTGCAGGCACTACAGCCTGGACGTGTACCTGCCCCTGCGCCTGCGCCCTGAGTCCATGGAGAAGCTGCACTGCCTGCGCGCCTGCGTCATCCGCTCCCTGTTCCACATGTACGAGCCCTTCGCCGCCCGCCTCTCCCGGAACCCCGCCATCCCAGACAGTACTCCCAGCACTTTAAAGAATTCCAGAGTAAGTGGCATCACGCAGGAACTGGGACTTGTCTGAGGTGTTGCTGTTTCTGTTTGGTTTGTTTTTTTCTTTCTAGACGAAAAAGAGATGATGTGGAGATGGTTACCAGTGAAGGTGGGGTGTAGGATGGTCACTAACTGGGTATTCTCAGTGGGATTTGTAAAAGTGTGCTGGTTACTTGTGTCTGTAGAGCTACTCTTTGGAGTAACTTCTGCCTAAGTCCTACACAGTACCCTTGTAACCAGCAAAAGGGTCTGATTTTGCTGGGTGTCAGAACTGCCAGGGATGTTTGCAGCTCTCCCCTCCTCTGAACGAGGCTCCATAGGATCAGCTTTTATGTGTTTTGCTTTATTCTGACGCTGTCTGCCAGAGTGTATCTTCTCTCTGTGACAGGCCTCTGGAGAGCTCAGGAGTGACACTGATGCCAGGAGTTGTGTCACTCTGCTTTCCTGCAGGTCATCCATGGTCTGGTGTCTGGGTGAGGCGGGGTGGTGCCAATGAGCATGGCAAATACGCAGAGCCAGTGTCTGCTTTTGGGCTGCAGTTGCGTTGGGCTGTGAAGGGTTTGTCTGTGGTGTGGGCAGGCGATTCCCTGTGCTATCCCAGCTTGGACTACTTGCATATCATTCCTCTTTGATTGCTGTTGACCATTAACTCTGAAATGCCTTTGTGTCTCTTGTTTGGTTTTAACTTGTAACTGGCCTATACTCTGTGAGCAGCTTAAGCAGCAATGTGAATTCTCCACCTTCCAAACCAAAGGTCAAAAACCTGTGGAATGAGGTTTTTGGAGCCAAATTGAAATGGGTGTCATTGAGGAGTTGTTCTTTCTTTTCTATTCGAAATAGAGGAACCTCATCTATCCGTATGTGACATTCCCCCTCTCTTCCTTCCTCTCCCTGTCACAGGCTGTCATAGGCTTGGGGAGCATCCAGCAGCACACAGGAGGTGGTGCTGCAGCACAGGGAAAAGCACATGGCTCTGTGTATGATCTTATCTCTGCATCCAGAGCTCTTCATTCTCTTCCTGAATCCCCAGGCTGGGGATCTTTGTTCTTACCTACTGAAAAAGCAAGACATTTTGAGGAAATTCCAGCTTAACTGTAATCCTGAGCCCAAGCTCCCACTGCTCGTGGCTGTAGGAGCCGGAACCCCAAGGCGGTGCTGGCAGGGTCAGCATTTTGGGAGGATTCCTGGTGACATCATAACGGCTTTGGTGCCCACTGCTAGTGCTTCTCCTGTACTAACAGTTGGAGGAGGATCCTTTAAGTGCAGTCTTTGACTGTTCAGCTTTTAAAAAAGGAAATTAAATGGGGACGAGGCTTTGTCAGAGCAGTAGAGGTTTGACCTAACCCCTTGCAGCATGAAAGAGCCACCCTTAGTCTGGTCTTGCTGTACTACTGCACTGCAGGACTCTGAGCTCCACTTGTGTGACTGTGCACAGAAATTCCTCAGTACAGAGAGTTTGGAGGAAGACCTGGTACTGCCTCCCCATGTTCTGGCTTTCCTGGGCTTTGGTTGTACCTTTGTGGGTTGCTGACACTAACGGCAACGCCTACCTAAACTGCATGTGGCTAGAGGAGAGCCCAGCCCTGGCTGTGATCCAACCTAGCTTTTCCTCTTTAATTTCCTTTTTTCTTTCCCTAGCCTAGCTTGTGTGGGACACTGGAGCCGTTATGGTGTCAGCAGAGGTGTTTGCCCTTTAAAGACACCCCATTATTTTGGGCGGAGCGGCAGCCGCACGGCGCGTCTGAAGGGCAGGACGGCTGACCCGAGGACGACATCCTCTGCCCCTTAGGAGGTACTGACCTTTTGTGCTTCACTACTTGCCGTGACCAAACAGGTTGCTAGACCAGGCTGTCTCTGCAGGTGAACTACAAATACCACTGATGGTGGAGTTAAACTCAGCAGCATCTGCTGCTCATCTGAGTTAAAAAAGATATGGAGAATGTTTTTATTGGAAAAAACCTGAGGGCTGCTTCCTCCCAGGTGGAGGTTATTCCATGCATGTTTCTGAGCTTTGCTCCACAGAGCTTTGTTGTTCACCTCATGAAGATTGTCGAGATAAAGGTCCTTTAAGGACTCTTGTTTATGGATATGACTCAGAGTTGAAGTAGAGGGTCTTGTATCCCCTTTGCTCTTTTCAGAGCCCCTGTGGTGGAGGCTGGCTCTGGGTAGGTTTTATTAGGATCACTCCATCCTGGAGTGAAGTTAAATGTGTGCTTTGCCCTGCAACCCAGTCAGGCCTTCTCTCTTCAGGAGACACTGTGTATGGATCACAGGGAGTTCTCTTTACCCACATTATTCCTCCTTTTCCTGCTGACACTGATGAAAGATAAGACCAGCTATGGTGGGCTGGCATCTGTGGCGTGGAAAAGCTTTGAGGGATGGCTGGTCTGACTTGCCAGATTCTTTCCTTGGCTGCTGAAGGCTGGTTGCTTGTACTGACTGGTAGGGAGGGAGTTCCCTCCTACAGGAGTTCTGCTGAGCCTCCTGCTCTAGAACGAGCTTCTGGGCTGGAGCCTGTGGCCCACACAGTGATAACCAGGTGAAATTGGAGCAGTCCTGGTGTATGTCTGCGTGGGAGGGCAGTGCTGGGGACCTCTGAGGCTGTTTGAGGCTGGTTTCTCATTTACTTCTGAAAAGAGACAGGAGGTTGGTCAGACTGTGCTGTCCTGGCAGTGGTTTTGGACTCTATAAACGATGACAGTGCTTGTGATGGCAAGGTCAAGGTCTCCATTTGACATCACAGTGGCTTAAGAACTTCATCCATCACCTCATATACTGGTCTCTGCATTTCCCTCTGGATCCTTTCCTTCCTGATCCTTATTCTGTTCTCCATTGTTCCTCGCTTTAACCCTGTTTGGAACCCAGTTTAGTGGGAGTTGCTGGTGGGTGGAGGGAATGAGTGAATCTGCACCACTCATCCCTGCCTTAGGAAAGGAACAAATGGCACCACAGGATTTTGCTGTTTGGCACACCAGTGGCTATGTGTTGCATGAGGAGTTGGCCGGCTTGAAACTGGAAGATCTACACTGCTGAGAGGGTTCTTTGAACATAATTAATTTGAATAAATGGCTCCTAATTTGTCCTATGTAATTGTGTTTGCAATTGGAAGCCTTTATGATGTTAAAACTTATTTAAAGTGGTGCTTCTAAGGGTTTCATAATTTTGTGTTTCTTTTTTCCACCTCAGTGTCTGCTTTTCTGGTGCAAAAAGATTGTAGGGAACAGACAAGAAGCAATGTGGGAATTCAACTTCAAGTTCAAAAAGCAGGTATGAAAGAAGAACCAGATCAGCTGTGACTTTTGTTTGAAGCAGAAATTATTTTTCTGGGGGGTAGAAGGGAAGTTGGAAACTTTTTGTGCGTCCAGGCAATAAATGCAAACTGATTCCCATGGTAAACTAAAGCACATTGTGGAGCTTCACTCAGTTTTCAGTCTGTGTTACCAAGTCGTTTAGAATCCCACATTTTTATTTCCTCCTTCGGTATCCTTTCCCTGCTCTTAAGATGTGGATCATTTTTTACACCAATTAATCTCACCTTTGGTTGTTACTACTGCTTGTTACCAAAACCTAGATTGACTGCAGTGGTTAAAGTGTTGACCAAAATCTGAAACTTCCTGTTTTGCCATTGCCAAGATTTCTCAGAGAAGTGAAGACAGCCAGCACTGGCAGGGAAGGCCTGGGAGAAGCCAGTAATTTCAGGCAACTTTGGGAATTGTGCAGCTTTCCCCTCTAAAGAAATGGTCCTGAAAATTGCCCATCCTGAGTGGTGGCATTTTGTTGTTAATGTGACACTTTGCCCAAACACCTGGGGAGGAGGAGAGACCCTGCCAGGCTGCGCTGGAGAGGAGCACCCAAACCTAGCAGAGGTTCCTCCTTTGCTAAACCAGCCTCTCTTTCTTTCAAGTCTCCCAGATTTAAAAGCAAGTGTTGCAAAGGTCTCCAGCCCCCAATCCAGTATGAGGAAGTGCACACAAACCCAGATCAGGATTGCTGCCTGCTGCAGATCACCACCTTCAACTTCATCTTCGTGCCAATCGTCATGGGCATGACGTTCACCTTGGTGAGTGGGGGAGAGCTGCCAGGCTTTGCAGATGAGGTTCCTGTAAGGACGTGAAGAGGGCACCTGGAATCTCCTGTGTTGAAAGGGACCCACGGGGATCATTGAGCCCAACTCCTGGCCCTGCACAGGACAACCCCAAGAATCCCACCCAGTGGGATTTTGGGCTGTGTAAATCCTACTGCTCTATCAGCAAACCAGTTCTGGGAATCGTATGGTTAATGAAGAGAGGAAATGCTCAGGATCTCAGTTTAACGTCTCCATTTCTGTTGGCTCTTCCCTGTTTGATGCAGTAAATAGAGAGGAGGTAGAGAAGCTGCCAGGAGCTGTGGTTGTGCAGTGTCTTGGGGCAGGTCAGTTACCAGAACTAGAGCAGATACAGGAGACGGGGAGCAGCACAAGTGGAGGTCTGCCCCTCACAGGAAAATACCTCTTTATGGCAATAAAATCTGGGAGGAAAATCCCACATGAGCAAACTCTTTGAATGTGCATTTGGTCCCTGATTGGGAGTCAGGGTTTCCGAAGTGACCAGTGCTCAGGAGAGGTTCAGTCTGGCTTCACTTAGGAGTTGGGCAGTGAGTTCCAGGCTTCTCTTGACAGCCACTTGCTTCCAGGTTCGCTTAGAATCAGACTCATAAAATTACTTAGATTGGAAAGGACCTTGAAGTCCCAGCACTAAATTCACCCCATGTCCCAAGTGCCACACCTGCAGGCCTTTTGAACACTGCAAAGGATGGTGACTCCACCACTGCCCCAGGCATTTCCAGTGTTTTACAGCCCTTTTACAACCTTTACAGCTTCCAACATGATTATTTGGAGCTGGCAGCCAGAGAGAGACTGTTTGGATCCAATGCTGTAGCCTTGAGAGTGTGACTGTGTGAAACACCTTAGCCTTGTACAATTCAGAGGGATTTATGAAGTCCAGAAGCGTTGTGTTGAGAGCTCTCTTGGTCACTGTGACTTTCTGAAGCAGCTCTGGTCTCCTCTCTTGCAGTTCTCCATCTCGGTGAGCTCGGACATGCGGCACCACCGCGTGCGCCTGGTGTTCCAGGACACGCCTGTGCGCAGCGGGAAGAAGCCGCGTGTGGAGCAGGGGGTGCAGGTGGTGCTGGACCCTGTGCACAGCGTCAGGCTCCTGGATTGGTGGCACCCACAGTACCCCTTCTCCCCAAAGGCTTAGTGCTCTCCTGAGGCTGCAGGAGCCCACAGGGGACTGAATCCGGCAGGCTGAAGAGAATTTCTAGGAACCAGGAAATCCTATTTTTATTTCTGAAATAAATTCTGCAGTCTCCTTGCAAGTGGTTGAAGCTGCTGAGCTAGTTTGTATGTATATAACTTCTGGTCAGTAATGAGCAGAGCCTGACTGTAAAGCAGAAACTATTTGTAAACACACTTTTATGTAAAATTGACATTTTATGATTTGAAAGGAGCTCCCTGGAACTGTTCATTTAAAATCCTTTTGGTGCTAATCAAAGTGGTCCTGTGTTCTCTTGTTGGGGAAGAAGCAGGAGGTTTTGCTTTCCAAGAACTTACCGTTTTGCTTTCTAGGAACAATTTACAAACAAAATCCACGTTTGTTTTACTGCAGCAAGATCGTGTTCATGCACGGTGTGATGTTTCAGTGTCTGAGAAGCAGTGAGCAAGACAGCAGTGATCAACAGTAATCTTAATTCCCAGCACAGCAGATCTGAGTTTAAGGAAAGAAAAAGGGATAAATGATCAAACAAAGGAATTACTTCAAAGAGGAGTTGTAAGGCAAAAGTCTCACTTGAATGTAAAGGTACTCAAGTTCTCACACTGGTGTTTTCCTTTGAAAAGGAGATCTAAACTTTTAAAACCAGGAGGTGCTTTTCAGAGAACATAAACAGGGAGGGAGAGGAGTTGGAGGGGATAAACTAAAATAACTGAAGCAGCGATGGACTCAACTCTGTGTCTTTTTTAAGAGCGGTGTGGAAATCTTTCCTGTTGAAAGCCCCCAAGCAACCACTGATCTGGTTTTGACTGAAAGAAGCAGAAGCAACCCTGAAACTTCCTGTGGCTCTGGGCTGACTGAGAAGTGAGGGGTGCCAGGGGCTGGGCCTGTCAGGAGTGTGGTGATGAACCTGGCTGGAGGTTTAATTGAACATGTGGCTCTCTGGGGAGGTGCAGAGGAGGTGCTGCATGGCAGGGGAGCAGCTGTGCAGATACAGACCCTGGACTGAGCTTTGCTGCCTGTCAGATATCAGCTCCTCAGTCTTACTGCACATCACATGTGGTCCCAAGCAGGAGGAACAGCACTTGTCCGTGTAGAATGTTCAGTGAAGCTCCTGAAGGAGAGGGAGTTCTACCATCTCGGTTTGGACTCGGTAGTCTCAGTGGGTCCCTTCCAGCTCAGAATATCCAGTGAATCTGTGACCCCCACATGACCCTGCTGTAGCTGCCCAGGAGGAATTTCTTGCACGTGCTTCCACCACTCTGTAAATCACCACTAAAGACATCTGTGTTGGAGGCTCTTCATGTTCACTTCAAAGGTACTTGGGACAGCTCCTGCCTCACAGTTCCCCTTCCCACCGCTGCTGAACTTCTGTTGATGCTAGCAGGTAAGTTTTGAAGTGAAATTGGTTTAGTAGAGACACAGGGCAAGAAAAATCTGCTGTCCCTGTGATCCTGGGGCTGCCATGGCAGCAGAGCCTGGGCTGTGTTGTGGTTGTGCAGGAGAGGCAGGGGTGGGGCTGGAGCTGTGTGTGAGGGCCGCAGGGGCTCCATCCCCAGCGAAGCTGCTCCAGGGCAGTGAGGGACAACAATCTTCCTTTTGCTGTGGGGTTAAACACCACTGAACTCGGGGACAGGTGGTGAAGGTCAGGCTGCAGTTTCCTGTCAGAGGGAGGTGGCTGCTTACTCAGAGCCTGGTTCTGACTGTGCTTCAGGCTGTTTCCTGCTACATTCCCTGAAAACTCCCTCTTGCAGGATGATGCCCAGGCTGTGTGCCTGGTGATTGCTGCTTATGCAGCGTCTGGAGGGCGGGAGCAGAGGGGTTTGGTTCGTGGCCCAGGCTGGTGTCTGGGTGATGCTGTGCCCTTATCTGTGGGGAGCTGCTCTGGGTGCTGGGCACGGCAGCCTGGGGCCTGCACTGGCTCCTGTGCAGAGCTACAGGACAGCTCCTTGGGCTGTGTGTTTCTGCCATCTGGCAAAGCAGGAATACCTTCTGATCAGGCAGATGGCGATTTCAGGGGGCAGAGGTGCTTGGCAGCTCCCAGAATTCCCTGGCTGATCTCCGGCAGTGCAGCCAGGGCGGGCTGCACAGGCTGTGGCAGCAGGAAGCAGGTGGATGGGATGTTTCCTGCTACTAGCAGACTTGCTGGATTCAAATATGGATATTTAGATACAGACAGATGCCCCTAAGCCAGAGGTGTCCCTCCCAGGCCAGGCTTTTTCTAGGCTGAAATGTATAAAATGTACAAGAACAATTCTGTCTTCTCCTTTACAAAGCTCCTGGTGATCCCAGTGCTGGAGCTGTGCTGATCAGCAGTGCTGGCAGGGACTGGGCACCTGTTCTGATGCATGTCGCGAGGCTGGGGAGTGGCAGGAATGCTGTGGAGGGAGGGACTCTGCCTCTGTGTAGAGCTGCAGCTGCAGGTGTTCCCCTTGGTCCTTACCCAGAGCACCAGACCCTGAACCCTGTGCTGAGGTTTGCTCAGTGAGAGTGACACCAGAGCTCAGCCCCGAGCAGGAGATTTCCACCTTGGCCCCCAAGCCTGGCGTCTCTTGAAGCCTGATTGCCAACAAGTCCTTTTTGGCGTCCTCCAGAGTGAGATGCAGTGAGTACACCAGCAGGAGTGGCTGTGGCTTGGTGTCACCCATTTCTGTAGGACACCTCTGTAGGTGGTGTGGAAATGGAGCCCCAAGTCAGCATCACGGTGGCTCTCCCTGTGCTCTCCCTGCTGTGTGAGGCCCTGTTTTACCTCTGCTTTGTCCTGCTCCTGAATAATGGAAGGGCTGTAAACAGATCCTGCTTGGCTCTCTGGTTTCCTAGGGAAGACAGGAAGGCTTGGCCACCACCCTCACCCTGCTCCTGTCCTTGTCAGGGATCTGGTGTCCAACAGGAGCTGAGCTGGGTAAGGCGAGGCCTGGGGGCTTGGGGAAGGGGGCTGGACCCTGCTGTGGCACTTGTGCCTGTCCCACTCCAGTCCTCTGCTCTGACCCCAACTGGAGGAACTGGTCCTCCCCAGCCCTCTGAGCTGGGTGTGCCTGTGCGGCCACGGGTCCCTCTCAGAGCAGCCTTTGCACCTGGGGCTTCCCTTTCTTCTTCAGCTTATTTCAGAAGCAAGCAAAAATGTGCCTTTTAGCCTCATTTCAGCCACCTCCCTGTTTCCCCGTGTCAAATACTTTGGTGAGCAGAGCGTGTTTGGGTTTGGGGCCAGAGGGAGGTTTGAGAGCAGGCCCTGGTTGGTTCCCGAGCACTGGGGCTATGCCATGGCCCTCACAGGGGGGCAGGTGGAAGGACCCTTTTCCAGCACCCCAAACACAATTTGGGACTTGCTTCATAGCACAAGGGGGTGGCTGGATGAACTGGCTCAGGCTGGGCTTGTGGCACCTGCTTTGAGAGCAAGAGGACCCAGGATGTTTGCCTGGTCACTAGGAGCTGTGTCCTGGCTGTGGATTCCATTCCTGCTCCAGGCAGGCTCATGGATGTGCCTGGAGAGGATCAAATCCTGCCCTGGCACTGCACCCTGAAGTGGCCTGTGGGGACCAGGAGGGGATCTGGTGGTTCTGCTGCTCCTCTTGGCAGTGCAGGCTGTTCCTGTGGCAGGGCTGTGGCACCCTGAGCGTGGGGGCCCCAGGGCTGCGCTGGATGTCGCAGCCCTCCCTCTCTTCCTTTCTAAGCGGGCAGGAAGGACCAAGTTTCCTTCCTGTGGAGGGGTGGGGGTCAGGGGCAGCTGTGGTGACAAAAGCCCTCCCCCCCTCCTGCAGCTGCCGCCGAGCCCCACGGTTCTTCCTGCCCTGGGCCACTGAGCAGCGAAGCTCTGCTGGGCTGCACCATCCTGGCTCCCTTGGCCCTCCTGACGTCCTCCAGCCCCTGCCCAGGTGGGAATCCCAGACTGCCTCTGCTCCAGTGCAGGTGGGGTGTCCCCATGAGCCCGTGGGACCCCGCTAGGACAGAGCGTAGGAGTGTAAGGATTTGAAACCAAACGCTGAAGAAAAGTGAAAGCCAGCATATCTGGGAGCCTGGGGACGTCTCTTCCTCCTTCCTAGCACCATATCTGCCTTATCTCTCTCTCGCAGAGGTGTCCCAGGCTCCATGTGCTCCCCCAGGGAGCAGCTGGGGCTGGAGATTGTCATGGAGGATTTGTAGAAGATGGAGCCTGGCAAGAGGCGTGAGGCCTTCCTGAAGGAAGCAGAGGTCCAGGCCAGCAAGGAGAGAAGGGAAGTGGGATCCAAGCTTCTGTGTGAATAAATAGGAGGGGAAGGGGAGCGTCTTCCTCTTCATTGGGATGCTGTGGGTGAGTTGCCATGTGGGAAGGAGCTGTTCTGGTTGGGAGCTGGGGACAAGAGATGCTGTTGGTGACTCGTAGGTGCCCTAGAGCCACGTTCCTGCTCTGGGTCTGGAGGAGGGAAGCAGTGGGAGAAAAGGCTTGGAGGATGGAGGAGCTGGGAGCAAACCGGGCTATGGAATGGCTCCATGTGGCCCACATTGGTTCATTGGGATTAGAAGGGGCTTCATTCCCAGCCCAGCTGCGATGCCCAATGCTCCAGTGAGGAGCTGGAGTGTGTGGGGAAGTCATGGTGTCCTGGGGGTGCGTCCTGGGTGGGATCCAGGTTCTGCCCTGGCCCAGGGTTCCAGGAGTGACATTCTGGCTCTGCAGCCCCAGAGGTTTTTGCCACCTCAGCACAAGAGCTGGAAAATAAATGGGCAAAAAGCTGTGCCAGCTCCATGTCACCAGCTCCTGGCTCGGTCAAGTGGCAGGTTCGTGCCAGGGTTTGGGATGCTGAGGCTTGGCAAGAGCCCCCAGCGGGGCTTGGTGCTGCCCGGGCGACTGGAGCTGCCAGCGCGGATGGGGTGGGTGGGACACAGCCGGTGCCATCCTGGGATGCACGTCCGTGAGGCTGCCGCAGCTCCCACGGGGGGCTGGGGGCCCTTGGCCCGTCCCACGCGGGTCCCCGCCGGCCTGGCCGATCCTCCGAGGCTCCTGGGGCAGAGGCCGCCGGCGGACGCTCCTCCTCTGCGGGAGGCAGGCAAGGACTCGGGGTGGGGCTTTGCCGACCGAGAATCCAGAGTCCGGCCAGCCCCGGGAAGTTGCCAGGGCCGAGCACCCCGGAGAGGCGAGGCCGCCGCCCAGCCGTGAGTCTCTGCCCTTGGCGGGCGCGTCCAGAGCGGGGCTGGCCAGGAGCCATCTCCTGCTGCCATGGGAAGGGGTTCCTGGGGAGCTGGAGGTGAGGCCAGGGGGCTGGGCTGGGGGTCCCTCGGCTGTCAGCGGTGGGGACAGGATCGGTGTAAGTGTTCCCTTGCCCAGCTCCCAGCAGGGACCCCCTGTGCTTTGGGACACCTGTGCTGACCGAAAGCTTTGCTTCCCGGAGCCGTGCGCTTCTGGAAGAGGGTATTTCCCCTCCTTGTCCCCGTGGGACAACCCTGGAGCAGAGACACCCATGGACAGTGCGGCCAGACCCTGGGCTGGCTCCCAGGGGGCCCAGGAGCCCCCATCCCACACAGCCCCAAATGGCCACAATTTGCAGTGTCCCCCACCCATTTCTGGTGCTGGGTTCCATCCCATCCCTTTCTATCCCGGGGACCCCCAGGGTGGAGCACTGAGCTGTGCTGCAGGAGAGCTGGTGTTTACCCCGCTGGGTGACACAGCCTTTGTCTGTGCCTCAGTTTCCCCCAGCACAGAAAAGCACTCCTGGCAGTGGGAAGGGAGCTCTGGCTGTTTCCTTGTCCTTGTGCAACCAGCCCTGCTGTCCCCAGTGCCGGCGGAAGCAGATGGAGCTGCCTGCACACTGGGAGCTTCCTCGGAGCCTCGTGGGACTGAGGCTGGGAATGGACTGTTCCTTCCTTGTGCCCTGGACTGAGGCTGGGGAGGAGTTTGGCTCCAAGCAAGTGGCTCTCATCTCCTCCAGGCCAATGTCCCCACAGTGGAGTGGCTTTTGGGGACATCTGCAGTGGGGTGCTGAGCTGTGAGGAAGGTGCACGAGGTGCACTGGAGCAGAGCGTGGGGACAGGGATACTCTGTGGAGGCAGCTTGAGCTGGAGCAGGAGGATGCTGCACACCTGGTTGTGCCCACTTACCTGGGGCTGCTTTCTTCCGCCATAGAGGCAGAAATCCAAAGCCCAATTAGGGGGCTAATTATGGGGCTGCATTCGTTACCTTCTGTTATGTTCTGTGCCTGTGACCCCCATTCCCCATGGGCTCCCTGCTCCTTGGGTGAAGCTGCTGCCTGTGGGAGCTGGGGGTGCTGAGCAGCATCTTGTTTTCCATGCAGGATGGGCTGTTGGCAGCCAGACGTTCCCCAGCAGCCAGAAAAACCTTTGGCCACCCAGAGTGGCCAAACGCCCAGCCTGGCATCTGGCCAAGCCTCGCCCTTCCCAGCTCACCCCGAGGCCCTGGCTGCAGATCCCGGAGGTCCAGGCTTGGAAATCCACCTCCAGGGTGGCGTCAGGGTGTGATGTCCCCGTGGCTTGGACGGATCCCTGCAGCTGCTTCCCCCTGAGGTGGTGAGGTCCCCATGTCTCCAGAGCTGTAAGGGGTGGAGAGGCCTCACTCTCTTCTGGGACCTGGACAGAGACTTTGAGCAGCTCCAGGAGCTTGTTGTCCCTGCCAGGGGTCAGTCCTGCCCTGCCTGGGAGCGCAGCTCTCTGGCTCCAAGTGTTTACCTGCCAGGAATGAGCTGTGTCCCTGGGCGGGGTCAGCGCTCCCAGGACAGAGTGGCTGCGGATTGGGGGCACCTGCTCTGCACCAGCCTCTTGAGGAGCTGACAACCCCTTCAAAGGACTCCTGGGCACAAACACTGGAGGGTTCTCCTTAAAATAAGCCCAGCACACGCTCCGGGGCAGCTGCCCCAGGGGTGCTGTGCTCCCATCTGTGTTTGGGGCCCGCAGGTGGGCTCGGGGCATGCCCTGCACGGCGGTGGTTGGGGCCCTCCTGGGAAGCCCAGCCTTAGTTTGGGAAGGCTTAGGAGGACTCTTCCTCCATGTTTGCATTCAAAGCTGCTTTGACCAAGCCAAGCCAAGGCACTGCGAGCAGTTTGGATGGGGCTGGATGCCCTGTAGGGCTGGGCACTCGCCCAGGCTCAGCTGCTCCTACTCCAGGACAGCACTATAATATTTATAATGGAAAAAACCCAGGCAAACACAGGAGCCTTTTAGCCTCTTGCCACACCTCTGCTACAAGGTAAAATATCTCGAGCACTGCAACTTCCTTGAAGGTGACACTGTCCCCTCAGGGGCGCCTTTCTTGTCCAGCCAAGCAGAGGACAGGGCTGGGACAGGGCGAGCTGGTGCCTGCCTGGAGGAAGGTGGAGAGCTGCTTCCTCCTCACAGTGCTGGAAGAGCAGCCTGGACCCACTTGAGACCCAAGTGTTTCCCAGGGCTTGGTGCCAAGTCCTGGGGTGTTGGTAACTGGTCCTGGGGTGTCCCCACAACCCAGAAGCCTTTCCTGAAGCACTGCCACCTTCGTTTCTTCTGCCTCCAGCTCTGGGGTGCTGCTTGAGGTGTCCCAGGGTAGCTGAGGTGTCCTGGGGCTGGTTTGGGGGGGATTTGGTACCTGGCTGATTTTGTCCTGGTCAGATTGGGGTCTCCCTGCCTGCCCAAAGGGGACAGTGCACAAGTGTCCCCTGATGCCCTATGGCTGTCCCTGGGTGTGCACCTGTGGGTGCTTGGGGCAGGGGGGCAGTCCCAGGGGTGTATCCAGGTGCTGTCCCACTGTCCCATCCAGGGGATGGTGGCTTTGCCCAGGCTGCCCTGACATGTCTCCTCTCCCCAGGCTTCAGCCAGCGGGAGCCATGCGATGCTCCCTGAAACGCTCCTTCACGGCTCTGCTTGTTGCCTCCTTCCTCCTCCTCCTCCTCCTCCTCCATGGGGGCAGCTGGCAGGAACAGGATCCCCTCGAGGTGAGTCCTCAGCCAGTGATGTCCCTGGAGAGGCTCTGGAGCATCCTCTCCCTTCCTGCCCCACATGGACCCTGACCTCAACTCTGGTCTCTTCCCTGCCCTATGTCACCCCCAACCCCCAGCTCTGCCTTCTCCTCTCCCTGGGGTTGCCCTGGGCAGCTGGACCCCCATGAATCCAGGAGTTGTGAGGGCAGGACAGGGGCTCCCCTTCACTTCTGGATCCCCCTGTTGTCATCCCCCCCTGCTGCATGGTGCTCTGGGGAGTGACCTGGCTGCCTGTGGCTCCCATGCAGGTGGAGCTCAGGGGCCTGGCCCCCGACAAGATCTTGCAGCTGCTGCAGCCAGAGGGAGTCCAGCACATCCTCAGGGACAGACCCGAGCTCTCTGCACTCCGCAACGTTTCCTACCAGCTCCTCGCTGGCTCCCCAGCTCCCCGGAAAAGTGAGTGGTCCCAGACCCTTTGGGTGTGCACATCTGGGTGTGCACAGCTGCACATCCCAGCACAGACATGCCCCCTCACTGCTGCTGGGGCAGGGAAGGGCTGTGTCCAGCCTTTTTGGGTGGGGACCTGCCCACAACCTCCTCCAAAACCTCCACAGCCTTCACTGCTTGCTCTGGGGATGGAGGAGTTGGGGAAGCTCCATGTGCTCCAAGCAGGGTCCGTTTCTGCACCTTGGGACTGGGGTGACCGCAGGTGTTTTGGACTTCCCAGACCTCTGTGGGGAGGGCTGCTGGTATCCCATCTCTGTGGGGTTGAGGTTCCAGTGGAGATGGTGAGCTGGACTACGGGGACAACCCCACAGTGTGGGAGAAACGGGCCAAGCTCTTGGACAGGTGCACAAGAAGCAATTCCCATGCAAACCCCATGGGAAGGAGCTCAGGGCAAGCCCCATGAGGCTGTGCTGGAACCAGCACATGGATGGTGCTGTCCAGACCAGCAGCAAGAGAAGCTGAACCAAGGCAGCCACTGCTGGGCCATGGGGAGGGCAGAAGGTGCCTGATCCCAGTGTGGGTGCATCTCCATGGGGTGTGGAGTGGGGAACGCTTCCAGGATGTGCAGCCATACCAGCAAGTCATTCCTGCCCTATAGACTCTCTGCACTGTTACTTGCCTGGGTTTGGCTTTTTTAAGGTGCGTTTTTCAGGAATATTTCTTCAGAGGAGCCTCTGCTTCCTCAGCCTGCCTCATTGCTGCCATTTGGGCTGATTTTGGGCCCCTCCTGAGACGCTGGAGGCTTCACCTTCAGGAAGGACCCACCAGCATTGACCCTGCGTGCTGGCCATGGGAAGAGGTTTTTGAAGCCTCCTCATTACATCTTGCAGGGAAGAATGTCACCATGGTGATCTCAGGTCACCCCTCTGCCTGTTCATGCCTTTCCCTTGCCTTGCAGAATTCCTGGCAGTGGGACTGGCATCTGTGCAGAGGCCGCGTGGTTTCTACCTCCTGGCCACGCTCCAGTCCCTCTTCAGCCAGTCGACGGAGGAGGAGCTGCAGGAGATGGTGGTGGTGGTGCACCTGGCCGACACCGATCCTGGCTGGAACGTGCGCGTTGCCACCACCATTGCCCAGAAGTTCACTCGCCACATCCTCCTGGGCCGGCTCCTGCTCATCCACGCTCCCTCTGAGTTCTACCCCACTCTGGAAGGCCTCAAGAGGAACTTCAATGACGCGGAGGAGCGAGTGAGGTTCCGCTCCAAGCAGAACGTGGACTATGCCTTCTTGCTTGCCTTCGCCGCCAACCTCTCCTCCTACTACCTGATGATCGAGGATGACGTGTGGAGCGCCAGGTCCTTCCTGACGGCCATCCGCAGGGCACTGGCTTCCCAGGAGGGCTCCAGCTGGGCCACCCTTGAGTTCTCCAAGCTGGGCTACATTGGAAAGCTCTACCGCTCCAGTGACCTTCCCCGCCTGGCTCACTTCCTCCTCCTCTTCTACCAGGAAATGCCCTGTGACTGGCTTCTGGTCCACTTCCGCCAACTGCTTGCCCAGAAGGACGTGATCCGCTTCAAGCCATCCCTCTTCCAGCACATGGGCCTCTACTCCTCCTTCCAGGGCACCGTCAACCGGCTGGAGGATGAGGATTTCCAGGCTGATGCCTTGGACCTCCCGGACAACCCACCGGCATCCCTCTACACCAGCATGTCCATCTTCGAGAACTACGAGCCCCTCAAGGCCTACAGCTTGGCACAGGGGTACTTTTGGGGCAAAGACCCAGCAGCTGGCAGTACCTTTTCCATTGTGTTTCAGCAGCCTGCCCGAGTCAGCCGTGTCCGGGTGCGCACAGGCTCCAAGGAGCGCCCGGGCGATTTCCTGCGTGCAGGGCTGCTGGAGCTGGGCCGGCGCCGCAACCACGGCCAGGACTGCTCCTCCTACATCCCCGTGGGCTCCTTTGAGAAGGGGGCCCTGGAGCAGCGGGGCCTGGAGAGGGTCCTGCCTGGGCCTGCAGAGTGCGTGAGGATCCGGGTGACCAGGGACCAGAGCGAGTGGCTCATCATCCAGAGCATCGACATCTGGACCACAGCAGGCACTTGAGCACGGGTGTGGCAGGATGTCAAAGCAGCTGGAAAAGACTCAGCTCTTTATTTTTCTCATTCCTTTTTGGATAAGAAATTAAGTTATTGACTCCCACTGACCCATGTCTGGAGGGATGGGAACCACTACTGTGGGCTGTGGATGAGTCTAGGAGCAGGGCCCATCAGGATGTGATGCTGGGGAATGCCCAGCATTCCCCAGGGAGGGGGCACAGGAAGGGGAAGGGACTTGGCAATTCCAGGCTGGGCAGTAAAAAAATCTTTCCTCCCAGGGAGGATGATGTACAGGACAAAGCTGATCAGCTAATTAACAAACCATGTAATTAATTCAGCAGTGGCATTTTTTTCAGCTTCTCCACACCTTACCTTCTCTAGGTTTTTTAACTTTTCCAAAACTCTTGATTTCTAACTGCACTTTTTCTCTCCTCTCTAATTCCATTTCCTAGCTGGGACGGGAAAGGTCTAGGGGTCAGGGGAAGGTCTGAGGGCACTGCTCACCAAACCCCTCGCCCTGCAGGCTCAGCAGGTTCGTGGCAGCAGGAAGCCCCCACTGGTGCCCGCCCATGTCCCGGTGCTGATCAGGGGCAACGGCCACCAGATGGACCCATCGGGCCGGAGCCGGCAGCGCCTCCCACCAGCGCTGCTTGTTCCCACCCTCGAAGGGAAAAAAACAGTTCCCAAGGACCACACTTCGTGTCCATGCAGGATTCACACGGAGAGGGAAGGACAGGCAAGATGAAGCTTCTACAAAGGGAAAAAAAGGCCCAGAATTGAGCACCAGGGAATAAAAACGGGCCAAGGAAAATGTGACCTCAGTATGATGCGAAGCTCTGGGTCCTTTTTAGCTCACTGAGGTGCTGAAGGGTGACTGAGGTACACACAGGCTCCCAAAAGTTGCTGTTTGGGTTTGTCTGGGTGCTCCACTAGCAGCTGCTGGCCCCAGCACACAGGGCAGTGACTGGCACCTCTCCCATTTAGGCTTTTAGCAACAATTTCTCAGCTTTCTGCAAAGGAAGAATTCCAATCTGCTCAGCTTTCCCATGGGATAGCCTGGAGAAGTTAAGTCACTAACCTGTGCCAAGCAGGACTCTGTCTGTGTTCCCAGCCTGGCTCTCCTGGAGCAGGACAGTCCCTGTCAGCAGGGAGCAGTGCCAGGGACACTCCTGCAGTGCCATAACCACAGCTCTGGCGTGAGGTGACATCAGCTCACCTGCTGGGCACTGGGAGGCAGATGGAGAGCCCCAGACCTGGCATGGTGAGAATTTTCCCCTGAAAAAAAGGCACCCAGATAGTAGATCTTTGTCTGCATTTTATACAGAGGTGCTACATCATAAACTCCAGTGCCTCCCCAACATTCTGAATGTTCTCAGTGGGATCAATGTACACACGGCAGAACTGCTCCAGCTTCCTCCACACAGCCCAAGTCCAGTCAGAGCTCTTGGAGTGTTCTGAGTGGCACAAGTGTCCAATTCCCAGGGCCCTGACAGGTGTTTCCAGTGCTCCAGGAGAGCCTTTGCCCCAGCTCTCTGCTGCTGCCCACCCTGGGAGAGCACCAAGGGTCACCAATGTGAGTACAAATGGAAAGGTTTCACCCAGCAGGTTTTTATCCACTGGTAAAGCACAAAAAGATAGAAATGTAAATCACCATTTTACATGTTGGACTCTTACTGGTGTAGGTACTAACAGGTTTTGTGATATTCACCTGCAGAAACAAGCTGGAGTCTCAGATACGCTGGTGTAAACCTGGACAGACTCCAGAGGTATGGAAATCTCTCCATTTACATCAGAATAAGTGGAAGCTGCAGTGCCCACTGGCAGAAACCCCCTCCCCTTTGTTCCTGTGCTGCACATGTGGCTCAGCACCACAATGCCCAGGGACCATCAGTGCACACTGGAGGACGAGTAGGTGGCTGCTGCATCCTGGAGAAACATCACGTAATTTATCCCACATCAGAATTCTCCCACTGTTTTATCCCAGGAAGACTCAGCCAGCTCCCAGCGCTCTGTTCCCAGCCCCTGTCCCTGCTGGGGGTGGGCTGATGGAGCCTCGTGTCCAGCTGAGCTCCACGTGGCAGCCAATAGGCCAGGGGCCAGTGTGGCCGGGCAGGGGAAAGGCAGGGGACGGGCAGGGGACAGGACCAGGGAAGCCTTTGGGGCTGCTGCTCCCTCTGGAAATGATGAATCAGGGAGAGGTGGAGGTTCTGTTCCAACACCTGGGTGTCCTGATGTGGCAGAGCCCAGCAGGGCCTAGCTCAGCATCTTGTGCCGGTCGAACACTGTCTTCCTCTGCTCCTGCACCTGTCGCTTCCAGCGCTGCTGTGCCCCCTCCACACGCTCCAGTACTGTGTTGGCCCTGGCACCAGCCAGGGCGGGCACTGTGGCCAGGGAGCGAGTGTCCTGCAAGGAAAGGAATGGGGCTGGAGACCAGGCAACGCCCAGCCCCAGCACTGAGGGAGACAGCTGACTTGGGGAGAAACTGCACCTGAAACAGCAGTTCAAGGTTTGAGTTGTTTTGATGATGAACCTCCTTTTCAGAGCTCCTCAACACCAGCCCCCAAGTCCTTGCTCTTGGGGATCACCCACGACTCCAGATAAAAGTCCCCAGGAGAGGAACTGCACTAAGTGTAGAGCTCTGCTGGAAATCCACTCTTGGAGTCTGCAAGGAGCCACAGTGCTGAAGTGAACCACCTCTGCTAAAACCAGGCTGACAATGGGTGGAGATCCATCTTGGCACAGGAACAAGGCCTATCCCAGAGAATTTACAGTCCAGCATACTGGAGTGAGGTAAACCTCACCTAACACCAGGCATTTACCATGTGCACCTGGACCTGGATCAGTGCTGCAGAGCAGGGTGCAAGCCCATGACTTAGGCATACAATTCATCTCCTCCTGCAGGACCTCCTTTTTCAGCAGAGGGAGGCAATGGATTGGACTGTGAACACTGGAGCAGCTGCTCCTCACATCAGAGTATGAAAGAATTGGACCAAATAGTTTATACTCAGAACAAATGACGGTCCAACCCAGTGCTGGAACTGCATGAATTTTATGCAGCAAGAAAACTGGTGTGTGACAAAGAGAGAAAGAGTGAGAGAGAGGCTTTCTGTGCTGCTGGGTCCCAATTGTTTTGCCCATGATTTGTATGCCAGTGTCCCACAAAAATATGGGGTTTGAATGGAACTGCACTCTGGGGAGAAGCACAAGGAACAACAGCCTGGATACAACCCAGGGCACAGTCCCAGAGCAGGATCAAACAGCACCTCAGAGGCTCGTGTTTTAAGTGTCTAGAAGATGTTTCAGCCAGCCCTGAAGCTCATCATTCCCTGGAAGCTGAGCACCACAACACTCCACCTGGGACACTGCACAAACAGGATCTGTTTGACTTTTGGTTCCCTCTAGATGGACAAACCAAATTCAGGCCTGTTGGTACAAAGCCACCTTGGCCTCTGAGGACATGGCTTGCCTTGGGCTCGTTACACAGAACTTCAAATATTCCTCATGCTTCTGCATGACCTGCAGAGATAGGAGTCTGAATGTTCACCTGTGTAAGTGGCCCCACAGCAGTAGTGCTGGTCCCTCACTGGGTCAGAAGAGACAAGCAGGTCACTGTTTCCCTGTCCCCCATTCTCTGGTCCCTCTGCCTGCACCCCCAGCCCCCTCACCTCGCTGTCCTCCTCGTTGTGCAGAGGCTGGGTGTAGGGGTCTGGCTTGCGGATCAGGGGGTCCACAAGCACCAGGAACGCCATGTACAGCAGCAGGGCCCCCACCACCGACAGGTAGATGATGATGATCACCTGCAGTTGAGGACAGCACAGGGGGAAAGGATCAGCAGTGTAGGTAAGAAGCACCACAGAGGTCAGGAAGGTCCTTTGCAGCTGCCTCTGAGGTGTGATCTCCTGTTCTCATTTTGCTCAGCTGCCTCTCTTGCTCTAGCCAGGAAGCCAAGGTTGTGCCATCACTGCACAAACTGTGCTGATGCTCTCACTGTGCCAACTGAGGGCGTGTTCTGCACATAAGGGACAAGATGAGGCCCTGGTGGGAGATGCTTGGCACTGTCACATGTCCCCAGCAAGAAGAGTGGGCTCCCACACACCTCGCTGCCAGGAGCACCCCTGGTTCAGACACAGAATCACAGAAATCACAGAATCCCTGAATCACTGAGGCTGGAGAAGAGATCATGGAGTCCAACCTGTGACCAATCCCCACCTTGTCACCTCGCCCAGAACACTCAGTGCCACATCCAGTTGTTCCTTAAACACCTCCAGGACTCCACCAGGGCAGCCCCTTCCAGTATCCAACACCCTTTTTGTGAAGAAGTTCTTCCTAACGTCCAAACTAAACCTCCCTGGTGCAGCTTAAGACCACGTCCTCTAGTCCTGTCACTGCCTGGGAGAAGAGGCCAACCCCCACCTGGCTACAGCCTCCTTTCAGAGAGCTGTAGAGAGTGAGCCCCTGGCACTGTCACCGTGTACTCGTTGTGACAGTTTTCTCTTTCTGGGCTCTTCTTCAGGAACCTCCCAGTGTGGCAGTGCCTGGGCTGCTGTGGCATGGCAGGGGCAGGACACAGGCAGTGGCTGCAGTTCCCCTGGGCTGCTGTGGCACAGCAGGGGACGGAGCTCAGGTACCTTGATGGTGGTGGTGCTGCGCTCCTCGTACTTGCACTCGCAGAGCAGGCAGTAGGCCTCCACATCGTTCCCGGGCACTGGCATGGGCTCCACCACGTGCAGGCAGTTGCTGCAGCACAAACAAACCACAATCAGCAGCAGCACGAGGTGAAACCAGTGCTCTGTGCAAGGACACTGGAGTGACTTTGTCTGTGTCCCCGCTTTCCTGTCAGGCTGATAACACTGATCCGGTGTTAAGAACTCCCCTCACAGCCTAGCTGGCCCAAAGTCCCTGGGATAGACTGTCCCAGTGCCTTTTGCAGGGATCCAGTCCAGGTGAAAGGGATTGGAGGGCACACCCTACATCTGCCAAGAGCGGTGGGTTAACATATCCCGGATTCCTCAATTTCTGTTTAAAACATGCCCCTGGCCTGGGTTGAACATCACCCACCAAAGCAGCTCTCTCTGCAAACATACAGGCAGAGAATCCATTCCTCAGCACCAGCTGGGAACTCCAGAGCTTGGCTGTCATGGACTGACCCCTGAGGCTGCTCCCACTCACTCACCAGTCCTTCTGGGACACATTCTTGTTGTAGATGTGCCCGCTGATGTTGCGGTACGGGGGGCAGATGCACTTGCAGCGAATGTCCTCGGAGCTCTGCAGGGCACAGGAGCCATGTGAAGGAGGGGATACAGCTCTGTCCCCTCACACCCCACCTCTGCTGTGCCCCATGCACAGCTCGGTGTCACCCACCTTGCTGGCCTGCGCTGGGGCACACAGGACACAGGCCAGCAGCACCAACAGCAGCACGGGGCTCGCAGAGTTCCGGGAGCTCTGGGCAAACATCCTGGGAGCCTGAGAGAACAAAACTCACATCCAGGATAGAGCATCTCAGCTGAAAGCAGCCACAATGAGGTAGTCAGAGATTTTTTTTTGCCCACTTGCCTCTGTTTTGCCCAGGAAGAAGAAATTTGTTCCTGAATCACAGCTGATGCCAGCCAGAAACTCTTGGAAACACTTAACACAGATCCCAAGAACACTCCTGTCAGAAGAGCTTCCACCATGTACAACCACACATCCAAACTACCCCGATCCTGCAAAAATACTGATTTCCCTACAGTTGGACTTGCACAAAACTACCTGTTCCTCTCCTACTACCCTGGAGCCCAGCTACAGATATTTTGGTGCTGACAGTTTTGCTCAGTAAGACACAGAACCGGGAAACCCATGGAGCAAGAGTGACCTAAAGCAGTACACTGGGGCCTTCCTGCTGCACTGTCATGAATGGTAAATCATTCATCTTCTGACACTCAAAGTCTTGCCACTGAAGGGAATGATGTATTTTTCTGTCAGCTATGAGAAAGGCATGGAATATTCCTAAGTATTCCAAACCAATTCCTAAATCTCCTTTATCCCAAGATACCTGTTCAGTAAATCCTGATTTTAAGATTACTGCAAACTGGTAGCTTGGTGAATTCATTAACGCCTTTTGCTACATGTCAAAGAATGTTTTGGGCTGATCTTAGGGACCCTTAGATCATCTCCTTCCAACCCCCATGTGTGTGGATAGAGTTGTTCCAGAGATGTGTGCTTCCACAAATCTGTAAGGATATGAATTTATTCCCTGTGCCACAAAAGGCAAGTTGGCCTTGGCCAGGCTGGCGTTCACCCTCGGAGGGAAAAGGTGGAGCAGGTGTTGGGGATTTTGGGAGAGCACGAAGAGCTGCTGCAGCAAAGGGGAAGGGAATTTACACCTTCATTAATCAGCTCCCAGGTAATCCCACAGCTCACTCCAGGTACTTGTACTCCATATCACCTGATCTGATTCCATTGGGATTTAAATCACTGCAATATTCCATTACCCTTTGCTTTATCTTATGTCAACACCTTAAATTCACAAAATGGATTACAAACACCAAGTTCCTTTCTTCTTTATCTGAACAAAACACCAGTGACTTCAATGTATCCCAGTCCTATCACCCTATACCAGGACTTACTAAGGTTTTGCACCAGTTTCAAAAATCTCCTCAAACAATCCTTTCTAGGGAGACTCCCCTGCACATCAGGGGTTCAGATCTTCATCAGAGGTTTGGGGAACAGGACTGATCTGAGCTGCCCAGTGCATGTTCCCCATTTTAAGTGGGTCTGGACTTTTGTTTGAATTTTTACCACAACAACGGGACGTGTACCTGGAATTCAGTTTTAGCCTCTCAGCTGAGTTCAGAATATCTGAACAACTCATAAATGTCACTTTTAATAATAGCAGGGGAAAACAAGTGATCTATTACACCCTAAACAAAAACTTGGAACCGGGGCAGAGTTCACAAGCCATGAACTGCAGAACACCCTCAGCCACACAAAGGATAATTAAGGTGTATTTACCGACAAGTTTGAAAAGGGACACGTGCGCACATGCCTTAGAGCTATTTTTTCCAGCCCCAGCCCGCAGCAGCCATGTGGCCAAAAGCAGCTGCATCTGGACCAGAACCCTTCAGCGCAGTAAGCACAGCGGAGGGTCCGCGGTTAAGGTGAAGTTCCCGGATGCTGTCAGTGAGTGTGGCAGCTCCGAGGATGAACCCCCACAAAAAAGGCTGCCCAGAGCACAGCTGCACACACCTACCCCGTGCTCCTTCTCCCTGGGAGCGCCCAATAATCACATCTTTAACCTCTCCATCCCTGGCAGTGTCCAAGGCCAGGCTGCACGGGGCTTGGAGCAGCCTGGTCTCGTGGAAGGTGTCCCTGCCCACGGCAGGATTTGGGACTGGATGAGCTTTATGGTCCCTTCCCACCCAAACCATCCTAGGATGATTCTGTGAGCATCACCTGGAGCCCTTCTAAGACTCCGGCCCATTTCCCATCCCGGATCTGTGCTCGAACCACCCCCGACACCGACCCGGGCCGAGGGCAGGGCCGGACCCTTCAATTCCCGCCGAAGGCCCTGATGCTCCCTCACGCGTCTAGGGGCTTCCAGGGGCTTCCAGGGGCTTCCACCGCCCGGTCCCACCCGGCCTCCTGGGACGCCTCCAGCAGTGCAGGCCGCCACCGCTCCCCGTGCCCCGGGTGTGGGGAGCGGAGCAGGAGCAGGGTCGGGCCCGGCGTCCCTCAGGCCCCCCCGGCCATACCTACCCCGGATCTGCCCCTTACCTGCCCCTGGCTCCAGCCCGAGCGCGGCCCCGCCCTGCAGGCCCCGCCCCGGCCCGCCCCGCGCGCCCATTGGCTACGGGGCGTGACGCTCGGTGACGGACAGCACCGCTGGCTAATGGGAGCGCAGGCAGCCCGGCCGGGTGCTGAGGGCGGGCCCGCAGAGCTGAGGGGACGCGGCGGGGGCGGGGG
>VZRF01008745.1:442184-558252 GCA_013396875.1 Vireo altiloquus
ACGTGGCTCGGACAGCTCCCGCCTGGCTCCCCGCGCGGGGCAGCGCTGCCTCGTCCTGGGGCTGAGCCGCGTGATTGCCCCGCTCCTCCTCAGCCCCTTCTCCTCTCACGGTCCCACTCCCCCGTCATGGCCCCTCTCTTCCCTCACAGACCCCGTTCGCCCCTCACACTCCGCTCTCCCGTCATGGCCCCTCTCTTTTCTCACTGTCTCCGTTCCCCCCTCACACCCTGCTCTCCTCACAAGGCCTGTGCTTCTGTGTCTGTCGGGGAAAAGCCCGGGCCGCAGTGGTGGCCTAGCGTCTGGTTTTGGCTTATTTATGCTTAATACATGATACCAGTGATCCTTCAGCTTCAAAGGCTTCGACCTTGCCATGAACCTCTTGTATTTGAGACTTGTGACTCATTTTAAAAGCCTCGTTCTTGTGCCGAGAGGGACATTGTGTCTTTCCAAGGCCACAGAGTCTCGTGTTTGCCCAGAGAACATTCCTGAGATGTTCTTGTAATATCAAAAAAGAAAGTTTGCCCCACTTTCTGTGTCTGCACCCCTCAGGTGGGCAAATACCCCCAGCCTTGGCTTTGCTCCGGTGGCAGCTCCCAGGAGGCTCCATTCACAGCTGGAGGGATTGAGGATGTCAGGAAAATTCCACAAACCTCAGAGGTTTATGTCCAAAAGGAAGACAGAAGAGTCCTGCAACTCTGTTCGAACAAAAGGAGAGAGTCACTGCAACACACACCGGGGGGATTTCTCTCTTGAGGTTTCGGAAGGCACAGCCTCTTTTTATCCCAAACTCCCGGCCGCCCACTGCGCTCTTCCTTTCCCCTTTGGCTGAGGTACTCGGAAGGTGCAGCCTTCCCGCACCGCCTACCCCAAAGCCTCCATTGAACCTATTACTTTACCCCAAAGTTCGGAAGTTCACCCTTGTGTAGATTCATTTGCTGTTTCAGGAGTCAAGCGGGCTGGGCTCTGCGGCAAACCTGCAGCCCTAAGTTAATAGACATTAAGACCCATTTCAAAGACGTTAACGCCCATAACCTTCACCCATCAAATTGTAAAGACATCAGCTTTCCTCGGTTCAGTCGGCGCAACAGGTTGAGTTGTTTCCTTTAATTGAGGTTCAATTGGATTTTGATGTTTCGGGTGGGTTGTGGAGGTTGGATAATTAATTAGACATAAGTTCGTTATTGTGAGGGAGGGGGTTGAGAAAGTGTTGTTGGGAGTTTATGAAAGGCAGTTCAGGTTTTTTGTGTGGGTGTAATTTGTGTAGTTGGACATCGGGTGATGCTGTTGAGGGACAGAATGTGCTAGAACATGTCCATAAATGAAACCAAGATTGCATCACCCCAAGCTGCTGGACCTGGACTGGATGGACAAGGAGTCAATCAGGACAGCGAACCAATCCCACTCCGGTCCAGAAAAAACTTATAAAAAGGGACTCCCGGGCTGGGTGGGGTCCTCCTGCGAAGACCGACCTGGGGACTGTGTCAGAGCACCCAGCGCTCCCCATGGGTGCTGTTTGGTTTTTTTAAATTTTTTCTCTGATCCTTCTGCCTTGCGGTGGTGCACGGGCTACTCCCGAGCGCCTCGACCTGCATCCCATTAATAAATTAGTTAAATTTTAAAGGAGTCAGACCTTTATTTTCTGACAGTACTTTGCTGTTTTACCTGGTGCAGATTTACCTGGTCTGTGCTGCTGGATAAAGTCAGGACCTAATTTTTTTTTTCAAGTTAAAAAAATCCCTTGATGGGAAAAAAAGAGACCCAAATGCCTGGTTTAACTTCTAGAAATAGAATCACAGAACCAAATACGTTGGAAAAGACCTCTGAGATCATCGAGTCCAACCTGTGCCTGACCCCCACCTGGTTACCCAGCCCAGAGCACTCAGTGCCACGTCCAGGCGTTCCTTGGACACCTCCAGCAGTGGGGACTCCGCCACCTCGCTGGGCAGCCTGTTCCAAACCGTGACTGCCCTTTCCATGGAGAAATTCCTCCTAATATCCAACCTGAGCCTCCCCTGGCCCAGCCTGAGGCTGTTCCCTCTCCTCCTGTCCCTGTTCCCTGCCAGCAGAGCCTGACCCCCCCCGGCTGTCCCCTCCTGTCAGGGAGTTGTGCAGAGCCACAAGGTCCCCCCTGAGCCTCCTTTGCTCCAGCCTGAGCTCCTTTCCCAGCTCCCTCAGCCCCTCCTGGGGCTCCAGACCCCTCCCAAGCTCCATTCCCAGCTCCGATCCCAGCTCTGGCCTCTCTCCAGCCCCTCAATGTCCTTCCTGAGCCCACCCACCATGGACCCCACGTGGGAGGGTGTTCCCAGTCCTGACAGAGTTTGCTTCTTTGATGAAAACAAAAACGAAAACCATAAGGTGAGATACAGCCAGAAATAGGTGTAGATCAGAGGGGAAATGTCTGTTTGGCAGATCGTTCTGTCTCTCTGATAGTTTTAACTTTTTAGAAATGAATAAATAACTGAGACTGCTTGTTTTAGGGCTTGTAGAATGTATAGGTTGTGGAAACTACCAGGTTTTGAAATGTCCCACACTCCTCTGTGCCCCTGGCATTGGAATTACTGATGTAAAAGTGTTTTCAGAGAGTCATAAAGTCTTGTTGTGGTTTTGATCGGGAGTGACCTCAAAGCTCATCCCATTCCACCCCCTGCCGTGGGCCAGGACACCTTCCACTATCTCAGGTTGCTCCAAGACCTGTCCAACCCCGCCTTGAACATTTCCAGGGATCCAGAGGCAGCCACAGCTTCTCTAGGCACCCTGTGCCAGGGCCTGCCCACCCTCACAGGGAAGAATTTTTTCCTAATACTTAATCAAAACCGATTCTCTCTCAGTTTGAAGCCATTCACTCTTGTCCTGTCATTGCATGTTCTTGTACAGTCTTGTAAATAATATTCTAAAGAGCTTTCTCACCCCATTGCTGTAATGTTTAAAATCCTGGCCCTGCCACAGCTGCACTCCCCCCCTCACTCACTGGAGTCTGTACAGGATACTGGTCTAAGTCAGCTGGACTGATCCAAGGAAATATTTCATGAGAATAATCCTGGGTATTAGATGCAGAAAGGACTTCTAATTCCTTCCTCCTACTCCAGTGTTGCTGAGCGGAAGAAGCTCTTTGGTGCTAAATCAGAGCTCTCCTTTCAGAGCAGAACCCTGGGCCTGCCCATGGGACATTCAGTGCTGTGATATGGCTGAGTTTAAAAGGTTTAAATGGTCACAGGGGTTTTCTGTGACTGACTTTCCTCAGGCTGGTGAGGAGGTGTTTTTATCTCTGACATGCCTGGTGTCACAGCAGTCTGTCCTTCTGTGTTTTTTGCAGCTCAAAGGTCTGTAGCACTGTTTCTTGTGGGGCTGCAGAAGGCTGCATTGACGCTTGGAGGAAGCAGCCTGGACTGGTGACAAGACACTGGAAATGCCCTTGGAAGAAGTAAAGGAATGGACCAGGCAGCTAGGAGACCACATCCAGGGATGAGTTTTTATAGGTGAGTGCCTCAAAAACAGACTCACCCAATACAGGATGTGTTTGAAAGTTGCATTTCAGTTCAAATCCCTTTTCTGAGAGGCTGATTTCAGAATCCTTGGATGGGAGAGTGAGTTGTGTGTACAGTTCCTGCAGTGATGAGTGGAAGAGCTCACACATACCTCCAGGGGACTGTTTGCTGTTCCCTTTGTGAAAAACGAGGTTCACTCTCCTGGCAAATTTTAAAAGGTTTAATAAAAGGACAATAGGAGACAGAAATAAAGCAAAAGGTTAAACTACCGGGTGTTTGGCATGCTGCCAAGAGCACACCCTAGCTCAGACAACATTTCTTTAAATGTATCAGCATGTTGCATATTCAGACTCTCCTGCATGATTCAAACATTCCTTTTTAGGTGCTTTCTTGGTTTCAAGCCCCCCCCAAACCTTCCCCTATTTCTTCTTGTAGGTCAGTTTAAAATTTTTTTTCATTCTTTGTGGTTCTGTTCTGCAGACTAAATCTTCTTTTTGGTTCATCCCGTTGTTCCATTCCCTGATCAATAAATTCTTCCTTCGGGGTTCTGAAGTCTGCCACCATTATCTTCATCCAGATAATCCAAGAATAATCCTTGATTATCTTTTTTATTAGTTACAAAAACAAAAGAAGCACTCTACATATCATGCTATAATCTTAAGAAAGGTATATATATCACACTACTACATCCATGCAGCAAAGTTCTCTAACATTACACATATAGCATTCATTTTAATATTTGAGAAAAGCTGATAGCATAATAACACCTTTCTTGCTGACTTTCCCCCTGGCAAAGCTGCCTTTTTGTCTGTCCCAGGTAACTGGGATGCAGCAGGCTCAGTTATCTCCTGGATGTCATCCCTGCTGCTGTGTTTAAAGCCCCACAGCAGTGGGAAAAGTGAGAGTGCCTGGAGAGAACAGGATTTGCTGCTTTATTTCTTCCTTTTTCTCAGCTTTGTCCTCATTCCTAAGTGCACCACTGAACACATCCAACAGATGTGGTCATGTTTCCTGAATTTCTGTGGGTGTTGAGTGCAGATCCCTTCAAAAATCTCTCCAGCAGTGGGTTCTGAACCCTTAGAGATCTTGCCCTGAATTCCCAGTAATCTGGGTTGATTTTAGCCACTGACACCACCCTGCAGGGATCTGTGACTTGCACAGGGGTCTGGGAAGAGGCTTTGGAGAGCTCGGGATTAGCAGTGACACTGTGGCACTGTTCATTCCTGATTTCTGCCTCTCGCTTTGCTGGCAGCACAAAGGTAAGAGGTGCCTCAGAGGAGCCTTCCATAGGCAGTGCCCTGGCAATAGAGGCCAAACACAATTCATGTGGCACCGAGGGAGAGGGAATGGGAGATGGGAAACAAAGAAACACAAATGTGTGAAAGAGAGGAAATGCATGAGGTGTTAATACCCTGCCGGTTCCTCTCCCCTTACCCATGTAGTTAGGCCTTGCTGGCACTCGTGGCAGCAATCTGAAGGACAGGTGGCATTTTTGTTAACAAGAGCACTGGCTGAGGACACACAGGAACAGCTTGTCCTTGTTCTCTCTGGACACGAGTGTTGGTGACAGCACTGCAAACCTCGTTCCGGCCCAGCGCCGGGGTCACAGCAGCTGGCACATATTTAAAGGGCAGTTTATTTTAAATTGTGAACAGACACATTGACTTGTAAATATTTTAGAAATACATCCTGCCATTATAAAAAGCATCCTATAATTCAGGGGGAAGACATTTCATTCTTCACCTGCAACAAGATGATCTGGTCTTTCTATTGCTTATGAAATGAAATGCTTTGGGAATTGTAAGCTGACAAGAGAAGATTCCAAGGGTGCCTGGGCATTGGACCAACCTCCGGGGCTCTCTTCCTCATGCAGGATGGGTGGTTTGACCAAATAATGACAATTCTCCTTCTCTTTATGCTGTTGGCTCCCTTCCAACTCCCAGTAAGTGGTTTGTGGTGCAGTGTCTCATTTTCCTCAGTCAAATGTTACCACAGCACAGGGAGGGGTTCTGTGAGGGTGGCTGAAGAGCTTGTGAGGGTCACGACAGCTGCTTGTGAGGGTCAGTTCCTGAGGGCTTCTCTCACCCTGAAAGACCTGATGGTCTTAAAAAGCCTCGTGGAGATCTGTGAGCACACATTAATGAGCGAACTGTGTCAGTCCCAGGCAGGAGCAGCTGCTGTGTGCGTGGGAGCTGACAGAAGATGTGGCTGCCCAGCAGGCTGGGCTCTGATAACCCAGGAGATAGAGTGTCAATGTGTGCCCTTGGGCCATTCTCACCCAGACTGGGGCTGTGCAGGGCCCTCTGTCCAGCATGAGCTCCCGTGGCATGGACAGGTAGAGAACAGCCATCAGTGTCCAGCCGTGAAGGATAACTCTGACTGTGGAATTTGGAGCTGGTTCCCGTGGGTCTCAGCTGTGCAGCCATAAAGGTGTGATGGGATGGCTCTGGGACAGTGAGGATGAACCAACCCACACATGGCTGATCCCCAAAGGGGGACTGCTGCTTCACCACCTGTGCTCTGTTTAATAATTTCTACCCCTAGACAGGAGACCACTGCCCATCACAAAAGCCAGGGAAGGCTCAGATTGGACATTAGGAAGAATTTCTTCACAGAAAGGGTGATTAGAATCTGGAGTGGGGAGTCCAGGGAGGTAGTGGAGTCACCAGCTTGGAGGTGTTTCAGGAAAGTCTGGAGTGACACTCAGTGTCATGATCTGGTTGACAAGGTGAAGGTCGGTCACAGGTTAGACTCAATGATCTCAGAGGTCTTTTCCAGCCTTGGTGATTCTGTGATTCTGTGCTTCTGTGATTCTGTGACACAGGATGTCTGAGGAGCAGGGCTTCCTCTGGGTTCAGCCAAGCCTCCTGCAGTGCTGAGACTAAAGGACAGAGTGGCTGCACCCCAGAGCAGTGCTCGGAGAACAGAGGGAGAAGGGAATTCCCTGTGGCCAGAAGTATTTTTCAACAGCTGATGCTCTGTCCTGGAGCCTGGAATCCTGTGAGGTGGTGCAGCCCTGCTGTGAACTAAACAAGAGCTTGAGCCTCCTGGGAGGGAGCTGCCATGGGAAGCAGCAGAGAATCATGCTCTGATGGAACTGAGGCAGGTGGAGACTTGGCAAAGCCAGACCCAAAATATTTTCCATCTTCCAAGCCAGGGGTGTAGAGCACTGCCCACAGCGGGGGCACTTCCAGCTCCTTGGGTGTAGACATGTCTGTGAAACTCAAGTGCCACCCTTCCTGCTGCCCTCCCCCTGCCACGTGTGTGATGTGAGGGAAGAGGGGAAGGAACAGAATGAGGATGGCTGTGATGGATAATGTGCAGGAAAAGGGGAAGGAATAGAATCAGGATGGCTGTGATGGATCCTGTTTGTGAGGCTGAGAGGCTGCAGCCTCTGGAGACTCCTCTGCTCTGTACCCATTCCTGTTCCGTGTGGGTGTCCCGGGAAGTCTGGCTCCTCCTTACTTGGCAGAGATCCACTGCCATTAGCACCCTTTTCTGTAACACCTGATTCAGCCAAAAATAAGTTTCACCAAGACTTTTGATAGAATTGCACGAACACTTATGCCTAAGTGTATTTTTGGCATCAGGCCTTCTGGGGCTTGGTTTTGCCTTCTAAGGTTGTGCAGGAGGGCTGCAGTCACCCCAGCAGGCCTCATGCTGTGACTGCTCCTTAAACCTGCCCAGCTTGGAGCTGTTGGGCTGGGCTGATGGTCAGGGACTCCTCCTGCCTCCCAGTGGGTGTCCTGGTTTAACTCAGCTGCCAAGTCAGCCCCACACTCACTCACTCTCCCACAGTGTGATGGGCGGAGAGTAAGAGGAGTGAAAGCGAGACATCTTGTGGGTTGAGATAAATCAGTTTAATAAGTAAAGCAAAAGCCATGCACACAAACAAAGTAAAACAAAGGATTCATTCACATGACCCAACAGCAGGAACAGTGGGGGAAAATTCTCCATGTGAGACCAAGGAAGTCTTTGCTAATAAAGGTCACTGCCTTGGGGGCAGTTTATAGCCAAGACCCCATGGTTTGGAAGGGTTGCTCAGTGCAGTATTGGACCACACGTCTCAGCCTCCTTCCAGTTTGCACAGTTGGGGTTTTGTTTCACTAAAAATTCTCAAGTGGATACAGAATTCATCATCTTCTGACCTGCCGTGCTGAGTTGCTGCTAAACAGCTGGTCTGTTTTGGAAAGGATAGAAGAATTTCTGGGGAGGCCCCTGGTGTGAGAAATGAGTCCCACTAAATGTAAGTTTGCGAAAATTTATTGTGGGAACAATATTCCCATGTAACAATAGGAAACCTCTATGGCGATTTTCCGTACACAAAACAAAGGGAGCAGTGCTGGGTGCTTGACCCGAGGCAGGTGTGCTCAGAGGCATACACTGTCAGAGACTGAAAATAGTTCATGCCTCAAACACTGATATAAAGTTTTGCTCATTATAAAGAAGCTACAACCAAGAAGCCTCCCTGAAGACTGGGACTTTGGACTGAAAGTCAAACTGCTGATTAGATAAAGAAAAACCCATTGTTCATCATCTCAGGCTGAGGGAAAGATATGCATCCACCAAAAGGCCCAAGCCACCAGCTGTGCTGAGGATCATCCCCTGCTGAGTTTGAGGTGGGGGCAGAGCACAGCTCACAGAAGCCAGGTTTACACGAGGGGGGAGGAGGAGGTTTCAGGTGTGTGCTGTAACCTCTGGCCAGAGGCACTGAACACTCATCCTCTGTTACACAAACTGGCCCAGCTGTGAAACCCCAACCCCGCAGGCCACAGCGATGGGACTCTCATGTGAGAGGCAGCTGAGGGGGATTCACAATCCATCAAACACCCCAAAAAGTGCTCCCCAGAGGCCTTGCACCACAGGACTGCACGTGATGCAACAGATCCAGAGTCTGCTGTAAGAGACTGTCCCTCCCCAGGGGGACAGGCCTGGACATTGCCACCTGGCTCAAGGGGATATAAAGCCATGGGATTCTACACCTTTTGGGGGGACCACCACAAAGAGCAGCTGGAGAGGATCAACAGAACATCACTGGGATCCACAGAGTGGTGATATTTTCCTTATTCCCTGTCACTCTTTCTGTCCCCCCCACCTATTTTCTACTCCTTTTCTTTTCTCTTTCCCATTTTCCATACAATAAAATCCATATTTTCTTTCTCCTATATTTACTATTCAATAAAATCCGTATTATTGTCACTGGCATATGGTCTCACTTGCACCTTAATTTGGGCAGAGGAATTTCTAAAGAATCTTAATAATAATTGGATCATAACACACAGGAGCCTTGGTGTCTGTAGGTGTTATACCCCCAAGCCCAGCCCAGTACCTGCCCTGTACCCACCCTCCATTCCTGGCTGATTGTTGTCTAAGGTCTCTTGATTGGCCTCATTGGTATTCGAGGTCTTTGCATTGTCTTGTAGCCAATGGAGTTCCTTGATACATTCCCCTTATGTTAATCAGATCAACACCCACTTCCCCTCCCTACAACAATATTACATCATAGATTTTCCAGAAAACTTCACAGTTTCCACGTTACCTATTTTAACAGTTCAGACAACAACCCTGAATCGCCCAAACCAGGCCAGGAAACACTTCAGAGACAGAGTCAGAGCAGTGGGGATTTGCTTTATTCGGTGTGCTGGGTGTGTGGGGATTGCTCCTCCAAACACACCCCAGTGCTCCCTGCAACACAGCATTGTGGGTTAAATTATGGATATTCATCACATNTCCTTTGAGGGATGATTCAGTGGTCTCTGAGATGACCTTTGTCCCCTCTATCTTGACAAGATTGGGGTGAATTCGACTTTTTAGGTTTTGTAATTAACATTTCCTGTCTGAACTAACATTTGCTGTCTCCCAGTAGTTAACTGTGCTTACATGAGTTAGCTATTGACTGCCCCTTACTCAACCCTTAAAAATAAACCAACTTTGCAACCTGTTGTGTTGCTGGCTTGTGTTGCAAAGCCGCAATGAGCAACAAGTGCCAGAGAGTGTCCCAGCCTGGGTCCACCCACGTGCTCCAAGCCTTCCCTCTGAAGGCATGGTCTCAGTGTCCCCACCCTGGGGAAGCTTCACGGCTTGCTCAGGCAGCTTTTGCTCTCTGCAATGACACAGCGACAAAGGGGTGAGAAGAGGCCTCAGCAAGGAGAGCATGGAAGATCTTTATTCACATGCTGCTATGCAGATGTCCAGGGGTGAAGGCAAGGGAAAGGCAAAGGGTCTGGAGTTTTATTGGGATCCAGGGAGGGAAGAGTTGGGGTCCCTCAGAGACCATTAGGAGAAGTCCTAGGGAGTGGCCAGGGTTTAGCTGGGAAGGGGTAAAAGGGGGTGGGGGAACACCACAGCAACCCCCATCAACCTTCTAATTAACAATCATCAAACTAATTAGCAACCAACAACTAATTAATAACTAGTTTTACTCTAATGCAAAAGCCAAGATCTCATTTATAACAGCTGGGCAGGATAAATTTCTCTGGTGGGACTGGGAGGGTACTGTGGTTATAGGATCCCACCTGTATTTGCTGCCCCTTGGAGCAGGATGCTCTCCAGAAACCTTAGTAGAGACTTGGAGAAGTGACTCAGTTTTGTTTGGAGGAGATGATTTCAGTGCAAGTAAGGTGTGTGCTCATGTCCTCTGGCACAGAAGAGAGCACAAAATGCTAATAGGTGGGCAGGTTTCCTCAGTACAACCAAATGTTGTGCTTTCTCAGCTCTGCCATCAGTGTTTAATTTGGGGGCCCCAGATGGGCCATCGCGGTGGATCCAGCAGTGTGGGTGGGAGGTTTGCTTCTCCCCGCAGGGCTGACCTCGAGGAGGAGGAGAGCCAGGGAAGCTCCAGCTACAGTAAGTGGTTGTCTCCTGTAGGGCTCAGCCCAGAGACTGCTGGGGGTTTGTCAGGGGCTTTTGCAGCCCTTGGAAAAGGAATGGGGAATGGGCACAGGCCTTTTATTTCTGTATTGCTTGGAGGAATTAAAATGTAAACCAGAAGAGCAAACACAGACGTGCAGGTGGGAAGCTGCCGAAGGCTCCCAGTAATACACTGGTCGTTTTTATCTCCACACCTTTTGCTGTCAGCTGTAGTGACAAACATATCTTTATGTTCAATTGAAGTGGTGTGTTACTCTCATCTGACGTCATCATCAGTCACCCAGCTGTGCTGAACTACCCCAAACTGTTGTGTTTCCAGCTGTGGGATTCCTAGCACTGAGGGATTGTCTGTGGTGTGGAGTTTCCCTGGACATGATTTTTTCAGGTCAGACATCCTCCTCAGAAGGCAGTGACACTTTTATTAAAAATTATTCCCTCCTGCCTAAATTAATCATTTTGCTGCTAATTTGGGAAGTAACAAGATAGTGGCATGGCAGGCAGTGCTCTGAGCACACACGTAGTTTGTATTAAAAATAGACACTAAAACAGAATTTCTTGGGCCCTTTTAAAATGACCTGTACCTTTGCCAAGAGAGGTCCATGCTTTTCCTCCCCCAGCATTCCCTCCTCCTTGGAATGCTGCTTCCCTCACGATTTTTTGATTAGCATTGCTTGCTGCCATAGGTTTTATTTCTCATATTATATTTCACCTTCCCCTTCTCCATGTCCCACTGCAGCCACTGACCAGGACTATCCCTGGCCAGTCTGGGCAGGGCAGGAGGGGATAATGTTGCTGACAGAAGACTACAAGAGGCAATTAACAACTTCTCCAGCATGTAGGCCCTAATTGGGTACAGGTTATTCCCTACTTGTCAAAGAGCCTTCTCCTTGGAAGGGAAGACAAAGGAGGGCCTGGACACAGAACCTGCTCTGCATTTCTGCTGTGCTGGCTTTCTCTTTGGGCAGGATTATTTCAAGAGTAGGTTCCCAGTGGTGTTTTTCGTCAGGAATGACCTGTATGAATGTGACACATCACCAGTGAGTGCTTCCACATCACTGACGCTGTGCTGGATGGTTCTACACTTCTGGCCCTGTGGACAGATGGGCTCAGGAGCAGCCAAAAGTCCTGTTTGCCCCCATTACTGTTCTGGGCTCAGTGACAGAGGGCTGGCAGGGCTGTGTAATGCAGAGCAAGATTCAGCCCATGGCTGAGTGAAGAACATCTCTGGAGGGCTGTGCTTGCCCTTTCTGTGGGAACATGGGGGACCCACAGTGGTGGGAACCACAAACCTCTGAGAGATGCCTTTGTGCTGGGAGAGAGGGAGGGAGTTGCTGTGCCAGCAGGTGTCTGGTGCAGCACTGGAAGATACTGGTAAGTTTTGGGAAGGTGCTGGCAGGAGGTGGTCGTGTCCTGCTTTGGAATGCACTGGCAGAGATGGAAAGACTGACACCAATGTCAGAAAGCACTGCACTGGATGTTCTGAGCATGTCCTGAGCCACAGTCTGCTGCAGGGATGTGGAGTCTCCACTGGAGCCTTGCTGCAGGTGTTGGAGCAGTGCAGAGGTGCTGTGAGAGCAGAGAAATGCCTGCTCCAGAGGGAGCTCTGGATTGCTCAGTGATCCACCAGGCTGTCCCAGCCTTGGGGGCCAGGCCTCCCCTGCCTGGTGCTGTGCTCTTTACTGCACAGGCATCTGTCCTGGCCTCACAGGTATCTCGTGGGTGGCAGTGCACATCCCAGCTCCCCTCCCAGTTGGCCCTATTTATGGAGTTACAATGTTGGCAGGTAGGGAAGTGAGACATTTGAAGTACAAGGGCCTGTCCTGGCGGGGCAGAGATATTTATCTGAGCTGATGAAACTTCTTGTCATTGCCCAGGGTTAGGAACTCTGCACATGTGTTCTGAACCATCATTTCCAGGGCATGAGTGGGCTCATTATTCAGGACAAAGCAAACAAAACATTGTTAGAGTGGGAGGAGGGATTTCTACCCAAATAAATTATACCCCATTATCACCACATGGAGGGCAGTCACACTTCAGAACATTCCTCCTGAGGGCTAAGATGACTTCACTCCCTTTTTACTTCACCAGTCTGATGTCCCAGAGCTGTAATTTGTCTTTTCCATGCACACAGGGCAAGCTGGGGGCAAAGCCACTCAGCCACAGGTCAGATGGGCAGAAATGACTCCATTGGAAAGATTTAAAGACAGTGGAGAGTGTCTCTTTTACTGTCCCCGTTCCTGCTAGATAATTGGGAAAATTCTCCTGAAAATTGATCTTGCTGCAATAGGCAGATATCACAGCCTCTTCCCAGGCTTTCCTTGTTGGAGAATGCTCATGATGGGTAATACAGGGATAACCAGATAGTCCTTAGGAGTGCTCCTAGCCCTGCAGGGTATCCCAGGAGCAGGAATCACCATTGTGTTCACAATATCCAGCTCCTACTGGTGCAGAGAGCTGTGATCCTACAAACCACTGCCATTTTTAATGTTTGCTCCCACAAGGGCCAAAAATACCTGAGCAGATAGAACTCTTGAACAGTTTGGGCTTGGATTAGAGATTTCAAAAGTTCCTTCCCTTCTGTGGTTCTGTTTTGTGACACAGTCACAATTCAAGGCATTGCACAGGGATTAGCGACCACCAGACTGCCCCTCTGTAGATGTCTGGTCCAGAAGAGATTTATTTCAAACCCAGGGCAGATAATACTTAAATGTCTCTGCAGACTCACCTCCTGTTTGCCCCAAAGCAATCTCAGCCCATGCAGACAGGTATGAGAGGGGACAAGGCAGATGAGCACACCTTGAGCGCTCCCCACCCAGGTAAACCCCAGCCCAAACAGTGCTGCCACCATCACCATCCATCACAGCTGCTGAAAACACCTCAGATACTTCTGCTGGCTGAAGGTTCTCTTGCTCCCCAAGGCCCAGGAGGCCTCTGACACAGTTCAGAGAGCCAGGGCTAGAGCACCAGAGCTGCTGGAAAAGAAAGGGACTTCATTTGATTGGTTTTTCTTCTCTGACAAATATTTTAATGCAGATGCTGAAAACCTTTCAATTCACTAAAATTTGCCCATGTGTGCTATTTCTTCCGAAGTCAGTCCCTTTTTTGGGGGTCTCTCCACAGGGCTGATGAGCCACGTTCTGTGTGTGTTCAGTCCTGTTCTGGGGTAGAAGAATTAATTTAGGCACCCTCCTCAAAGGGCTGACAAAATACCTTGGTGCTGGTCACTCCTGTGAGCATGACAAGGAGCTGGAAGGGGCCAGCTGGCAGGACATTAATGGCAGGTTGTTTATACTCTGAGCAAGCTGTCCTGGACCTCAGACTCTTCCTTTGGGCAAGTCCTGCAGGGCAGTAGTGCCCACCTACCTCCCATTAGTGCCAGCCCCTTGGAGATCCTGCTCAGGTCACCCTTGGTGTGCCACCTGAACAGCCAAGCCACACCTGTGAAGACTGAGGGCAGTGCCAAGGAGCATTCCAGCAGGGGAGGTGGGTTTGTGCTTCCCCTGAGACTGAATCACAGAATCGTTTAGGTTGGAAAAGACCTTTGAGATCATCAAGTCCAAGCTATGCCTGACCCCCACCTTGTCACCCAGCCCGGGGCACTGAGTGCCACATCCAGGTGTTCCTTGGGTACCCTCCAGAGCTCTCTGAGCAGCCTCTTGCAATGTTTAATCACCCTTTCTGTGAAGAAATTCGTCCTAATGTCCAGCCTTCCCTGGCACACCGTGAGCCCTTTTTCCTGAGCATGCTAAAGCTGCAGAGGGCTCTGAGCCCTGACTGGACAGGGGTGGCTGCAGCAGGACCTGTCCCCATCGCAGCTGGTTGAGCTGGTGTGATCTGCAGGGTTGAAGGGACAGTACACACTCAGTGCTGTGTCCCGAGTCCCTCTCTTGCAGGGCAGTGTTTGCCTAACCCAAGCAGCCTCTCTCTGTGTGCTCATTCAGGCCCTGGCAGCAAAGGCAGGGCAGTGCTGCACCAGGCTCAGCTTTCCTGCTCCAAACCAGAGGCTGTGACAGTGGTGATGGACAGACAGGGAAGGGACGTGAGGGAGCAGAGGGGAGGCTGTGTGTGCCCCTTCCCCGCAGCTTCTCCCACTCCGAAGGTGTTTATCCCAGTGACAAGTGCTATGGGCCTTTCATAACTGCTGCATTAGCAGAGGATCAAGTGGCACTTAATGGGAGCAGTCTGCCTCATAAAGTGTGATGGGAAAGGTCGCCAAGGTCGAAGGGGAAACATTTTCAGCAGGCTGACACAAGCCTTGGCTTCTGCCACAACAGGTGCCAGTTTACTGGGCTGCCCTCCCCTCCAGCATTGCTGCTGCCCTGTCCCCTCCCATGTGCTGGCTCCAGGCTCTGCAGCCATGCCAGGAGTGTCTGTGAGCTCCGTGGGTGGCACACAGGGAATAAACTTGCTGCAGGACACAGGGAAAAGGGGATCTGGGGCTGCTGGTTGGCTTCTGAACTAGGGAAAAAAGGGAGTCAGGGGTGTGATGTTTCCTTATGAAGCTGCTCCAAGCCGAGTGGGTAGGTTGAGCATGGCTGGAACCGTGGATAGGTTTCAATGCCACAATAAATAGCTTCACTCCTCAAGGCCACTGGTTTTCCTGGGGTTTGTCTCTCCCTGTGCTGGACGTATGTTGCGTTTGCTGAAATGAAGTTGCTGGGTCTCAGCCAATCTATGGTTTGAACAAGCCCAGTTTGCCCAAGCCAGATGAAATCTTACTGCTGCCCCTGGCAAGCCTGTCCCTGCAGTCAGACATGTATCGATGGCTTTGCAATCTTCTTGCCCTCCTCTCTCGCTGCTTTCGTGTCCCATCTGTCTTACACAGTTTCATTAGGGACAATGCAGGGTATTCAGCCCAGGCCAAGTTGCTGATGACAAGCTAATTAAAGACCAAGCAAGGGAGGAGCAGCCTAATGAGGGAGAAGTGGGAGGAAGGACAGTTTGCCAGGACTGTGCTGGGAGACTCTGGCTCAGTGGAACTAATTGTGTGCTGTAATTGATGGTTCAGGGGAGGCCCTCCTCACACAGACTGTAGGGCAGAGGAACAGAGGTCTGTTTCAGTGGAGTGTTCCGGGAGACTGGGATGGGATCACACCTTCCCAGCTCCAGGGCTTCCTCTCTAAGGTCAGTCCTTAGCTTTACCATGGAGTTCCACTGTTCTCCACTGTTGGAAATAGGACACCTGGAGAGCACAGATGGCCATGTCAGCGCAAACAAAAAGCCAGGAGCAGGAGTGGCATCTTCTCAGGACCAGCAGTGCTCAGGCTGGAGGTCCTGTGCCCCCTAGCAGCCCTGACCATGAGCCACAGGAGCACAGAATCATTTATGCGAAAAAGACCTCCAATATCATCCAGTCCAACCATTAACCCAGCACTGCACAAGCCACCACTAACCCACATCCCTAAGCTGCATATCCACATTTCCTGGATACTTCCAGGGATGGTAACTCCACCACTGCCCCGGGCAGCTGTGCCAGGGCTTGATCACCCTCTCAGTGAAGAAATTTTTCCTAATATTCAATTTAAGCAGGCCCTGGTCAGCTCCCTTCCTGCAACCCTGTGAGGGGAATGGGGCGTGAAAGGGAGGAAGGTTCTGGCACTGGCAGGAGTAGAGGTTCTGCTGGATCACTTCATTTGGAATGTGTGTGCTGGGAACTCAGGGGTTACTCCCAAGTACTCACAGGGAATCAGCACAAACAGCCAAGCACTGCAGGTGGTGATGGGGCAGTTCCAGAGCTGTGTTAGCTCAGCCCTGGTCTTAGCATCTCACCTGGGTCCCCTTCACCCACTTCATCCAGAGGAATCAAAGCAAGGCAATTCCTCATCTCTGGGGAATGATAGAGTGTGAGAAATCATCATTCATGAGTATGAAGAGACTTTTACTTGGCTTTGCTTCCTGCTGTTTCCATGCTGAATTTCCTTTCTGAATGGTAGCACTGAGATTTCTTTGATTCACAACGAAATTACTCAGTGGATCTCACCAAACATGGGGAAATGACTGAGAGCTTCTGCATGCTCTCTGTAGCTTGAAAAGGGACTGTGGATTGTAGAACGGTTGTGTCTTGAGTGTTTTGTTCTGAAATCTGGAGAAAGATTTTTCTAGCTGTTGCCTCAGGAAAGCTCATTTCTCAAGTTAGACCATGCAAGAGCTCTGTGTTTCCTGCCTCCTCAGGAAAGTCTGGGGATTCCTGCTGCAGCAGAATGTTCTTAACCATAAGGCATGGCCTGAGGGCTGTTGTAGCAGTTGTGTTTGGCACAGGCTCTGCCAGGGATCTGTTTGCAGGGAGAGCTCTGTCCTTGAGGCCATGTACCCAGGGCAGTCAGTGGGTGCCTGCATTGCCCTCCCTGCCCTGCGACCTCTCCTCACAGCTTCTAAAATTCCTCTCACCACGGGGGGGCATTTCCTTATTATCAACACCTGCTTGGACAGGCAGAGGCACTGACCCCTTCCAGAGCCACTGGGACTGAAAGCTTTGGAGCATAACTCTGTGAAGGTGTTAAAGCTGGCTGTGGGTAATTTATGGCCTGCAGCAGGGACACAGCCCCTGGGTGCTGGTGCTGGGGCAGGAGCCCTGCTGTCAGCTCTGCTGTCAGCTGGATGTACAGGGGGAGGAGGGACACTCCTTGGTCACAGCTTCCCACATTCTCCATCACAAGGCAGCAGAGCCATGAACCCCAGGAAGCTGTGGTGAATCTGAGGCCCCAGAGCCCCCAGCAGGTCCCATGAAATGCTGTCAGAGGCACCCACATGCAAACGATGGAAGAACCATCACAGCAGAGAACAGACACACACAAAAGGAGTATTTCTGTTTGGCTGAAACGCCCATCTGGGATTTCTGTCTAAAGGATGTGGAGGTCTTGCAGTGGGTAAGAATTGGGACCTCCTGTTCCAAGGGCTTCTCTGGCAGAGTGTTGGCAGCCTGTAAAGCTGCACTGACACTGCCTTGTTCACCCAAACGAGTGCACTGGGGTACCCAGAGCTCTCCTCATGGCCCTGCTGCTGGACTGGGACACAGGGACCATCGTGCTGTACACAAGTTCCCTGTAGGCTGGCAAGTGAAAGAGAATGTCCAAGGGTCAGGACAATAAATTGCCAAAATAGCTGTATAGCAAGTCACTCCCAGCTGGCATTTACTGCAGCCAAGAGTTTCTGAGCTCGGTGTCTCCTGGCCATTTGTCCTCCCAGATCTCCTGACCTTAGAAAAGACCTCTGAATTTGAGTGGCAGAAAGCTGTGACACCGAGTTCCCATTATAAAATAAATCTATGATAACTCTGTCAGGCACTCCACCTTATTACTCCGACCAGGAGGCTGGGCTAACCATATCTGGTGGTTAAAAGTCTCCTGATATTCCTCTTTATGGACAGTTATTTTCTTTGTCCTTCTTTCACCTTGTCTCCCCTTTTGGTATTTACCTTTGAAAGATATTTAGTGTTTTTTATCACCTATCTCTCTTTTGTTGGGCTGAACAAAGTCACCTTACTCACTCTATTTTAATACAACTTGCCCTCCACTACCTGATCATCTGTGTCACCTCCACACATCCTCCTGCTTGAGAAAATTGGTTTCCAACATGGACAAACAGCTATGTTCCCTGGATTGTGGTGGAGGTGTCAAGAACTGGGATCAAAAGCTGGCACTGATATTTCCCTAGATACTTCCCTAACAGCAACACTTACCAGCTTGTACTGGATTTGCACCTGGAGTTTTCCATCCACGCTCTTATGGTGATTTCCATTCCTGTGTCCTCTGTTCTCCAGTCAGCTTTGTCATCACCACTTTTGCCATCATTATTATTTAAAATGGAGGCTTCACATATTCTCACCTGCTCAGCAGTGCAGAGTCAACCCATTTCATCTTCTTTTTTTGGTCTAGATTTTTTCACTGCTTAAGGAATTTGTACTGTCGTACCTAGGCTGATATTTGTCAATTCTTACTCAATCACTTAACCAGGCTTTGCAAACAGACCAGGTTGGAAAAGGCACAAAAGCTGGCAAAACACCCTTGTCAGACTCGTCAGGACAAAAAACCTGACAGAATCTGAAGGTGTGAGGAAGATGTGAAGGGAGTACCTTGGGGAATCAAGGTCATAGTAGGAAAAAAAGCACCCTATTTTTTTTCCATCTGTGTTTGGTGTGGAGGTCCCTGCACTTGGGTCTCTAACTTGTGAGTGTCTCCACTCAAGTCAGTCTCAGACTGAAGCCTCAGGAAGCTATGTAACATAGAAATGAAGGAAACCAGCAGATTTCAAGGACCAGAGAGATGAAAATCTGCCCCAATGCGGGGAAACAGCTGAACTGTGGTCTTACACTTACACTTTGTACTGTGACAAAAACTTGAGGATCAGAGTCAGGCCCCTGAGTGTAGCAACAGACCCAATTCCCTGTCAGGAATGGCATCTTCATAGCACCTGTACAAGGTCAAAGGAACCAGATCACTCATGGTTTCCTCCTCAGTGAAGGCAGATGAAACAAGGTGGATGTTGTCTGAGCACACCCAAATGTACTCCTTTCCTAAGCCAGGACTTCTCAGTTATTAATAATAGCTGATATCAGACTGCAGCATGGCAGCAATTCCTCACAGAGCTTTAATGACGGACTTTCTGGTAAGCAAAATCATTAGAAGAGAAATGTTGCCAGGAATCCTAAATCCCTGACTCTGGCATGCTGAGGTTTGGAAGCTTCCACCTCCAAACTGCCTTATGGGAGACGATTTGTGAGGATGTTTTTCAGCTCAGGAGTTCTCCTTTCTGCAGTGTTTGCCCTTCTTCATGTCACGCCTTTGCTGACAGGCACTGTCGCTCCACCTTCACCTTGAGCTCTCTTGTATTAATTTTTGTTGCCTCCTTTTAGCCCTTTATCCATTTCCACACATTTAACAAAGCAAGTTTCTGCAGTTTTGCCGTGGTACTTGTACACAGAAACTTCACTATCATCTCATGTTCACTGCTCAAAGTTAGCACAACCATTCCACCTGGAAAGGAGATGTTCTTGGGTGGGTGCCAGCTTGAAGATGAACCATCTCTGTGTGCACCCTGGGTTAAATCCAGAGATGTGGCCAGCTGAGCAAGGGTGGTCACAGAGGGGACAGAGGGACAAACTCTTCTTTGTGCTTCCAAATTACAGCAGGCAATGGTCACAAGCTCCATCTCAGGAGGTTCAGGTTGGGTACTAGGAAAGGGCCTCTCCAGAAAGCTGGTGCAGGCCTGGGACAGGTCCTCAGAGTGGGGGAATTTCCATCCTTGTGAGAGTTCAGGGTGTTTGCTGAGACTCAGTGGAAAAGCACTGGCTGCTCCAAGCTGGTGTTCCAGATAGTCCTTCCTGAGTGGGAGAATGGACTGGGCACCTCCAGAGCCCTCCTTCACTGCCACCTCTCTGGTTCATGACCATCAGTGACCCAGCTGCATCTCTCTGTCCTTCAGGTTCACCAGGCCTGAACAGGCTGCCCAGGGCAGTGGTGGAGTCACCATCTCTGGAAGTGTTCAAAAAATGTGTGGACACTTGGGGGCAGGGTCTGGTGGTGAACATGGCAGTACTGGGGGAATGTTGGACTCAATGATCTTTGAGGGCTTTTCCAACCTAAACAACTTCATGATTCTGTGACTGTGTGACTTTGCTTGACCCTGAGCCTTGTAGGAGTGCTCTGCCCTTGCATCTCTGGAAACAATGCTTAGGGCAATGTAAAGTGGCATATAATAAACCCTTTTCAAGAATTACAGCAGATAAATAAATCCTACAGGCCTCAGTTGCTCTGGGGAGACTCCCAGCTTTCCTGCCACCTTCTGACCAGCTCTGGGACCCATTGATGGTTTGCCTACTACACCACAGAGCTGAGGGTTAAAGAACCTTCCCTGGGTGAAATGTTTAAGGAATTGCTAAAACCACTTGTGTTGAAAGGGGCCCCAATTCATTGAGACTTATAAAGTTAAACTGGAGCCAGTCTTCTTCTTCTCCTTTCTCCCTCTGGATGAGCTCAGCAATCAGCTGACATAGTTAAGCTGACAGTCATTAGATTTATGTGTCCTTTGCTTCTGGCATTCTGTCCTGTCTGCTGGGGCAGTTTGGGGCTGGTGACCTTTGTGGCATGTGGCAAGGCCAGTGAGTCTTGGCTTCTGCCGCAGATGGCTGTGGCTTGTTGTTTAAGGAAGTTTATTTCTCAAGGCTGTGGTCAGCAGTGAGCGATGCACTTGGGCTATTTTTGCAGGCATACCTAGAGAGTCAGGAAGGAGGCCAGAACCCTTCCAGAGAAGATAAACTGCAGATCTCAATGCCCTTATCAATGAGGTGTATGTTCATAAGCTACAAAGGAGACACAAATTGTCCAGCAGGATAAATAAAAAGGGAGAACAGGGACAAAAGAGGCACCTGGAGTATCAGATAGCCATTTAGAAGGTGATGGGTAGATAGGAAAATACTACACCAGGAAGAAAAAGCTGAATTTTTAGTGTAGATGTATGAGACAGAGAACTAAAATTGTGCTTCAAAAGACAAACATGGACAAAGCCCAGAAATTTTGTCTTCATATACTTGCAGAAGGTGAGCAGCAGCAGTTAATGTTTACTGGACTGCTGCCTGCTTTTTAGAGCTCTTTAGAGTTTTCCTCTGGGTTGCTGAGAATCTTGTTCTCTGAGCTGGATTGACCCTCCTGCATCAGCAGCTCCAGAGCATCTCTGCTCTGCTGCCAGTTTGGAGTGGGATCCAAGTCCCTCAATATTGCCATGAAAGGGTGGGAAGGATGGCCAGGAGAGCATCTCACCAGTGCACTCCTGCTCCCAGCAAGGATTGGGAAACTGTCAGCATCACCCAGCTGGCCTGAGGAGCCAGAGGCAGTCCAGACTGGTAGTGGAACTGGGGAGTACAGGTCAGCTGGTTTGGTGATAAATATGTGAGGCTTCTGCCCTTCTCCTCTCCTTCTCCTCTGAGAAAGCTCAGCCCCTCTATGGTCACTGTGGGGAAAGAAACTTTGCTGTGGTTACCCCTTCATACTGGACCTCACTGGGTGCAAAGAGAGGCATGAGTGGTGAGTGTAAAATGAGAGATGCTGGAAAAATAAGCTGAATGAAGCTGAAGAGCACATGAATGAGAGCATGACCCATTCACTGTCATGGTCACACACAGCTCTGAGCTGGCTGGGACACTCAGTCTGTCAGTCCAAGAGATTGACAAGGACATGCTGGATTTGGAAATGCCCAAACTATGAGCAATTTGCTTGCCCTTCAGTTTGCCCCAGAGTAGCAGCCCAGGTCTGTCTCAATGCAGGGTTAATCGGGGCCTTTCTGTGGGTCTGGTTTCCTCCTGCTCAGCTCCTGGCACTGGCATTGTCTGCCCCAGCCACCCTTCCCAGAACGCAGATCACCCTCATCCATCACAGTTCTGATACAGGATCCCTCTCTGACACCCAGCCCTCCTTTCCTCCCTTCTCCCAGTCTGACCAGGATGGATCAGCACCCCTGACATTATCCTGCTCCTTTCAATGGTCCATCCATCCACCCATCCATCCCCCATCCATTTATCTCCCTGAAAAGTGACCTGCTCACTGTGTCCCTCCCCAGCCCAGAGCCTGCCTGTCTGCCTGGCCAGGAGCAGCAGGACGTGCCTGGGGGTGGAAAACACAGCGCTTGTCTGGCTGTGGGTCACCAAAGCAATCCAGGAAAACCAACCCTTGGAAACTGCCAGAGACAGTTTGTAAACTGGGCTGCAGACATGGGATCACCAGCCTGTTCCTATTCAGAGGCTCTGCTTTTCCCAGGCAGTTGCAAACTCAGCTGTGTTGAAGAGAATAACATTGCAACGAGGTGACAAAAGTCACTGGGAGGCGTTAATGGAGGGGAAGGTGATTTATTTCAACACAGAATGTTTTCTTTCACTCAGGATCAAATACAGGTGCCCCTCAGCACCAAGATGTATCCCGGTGGTTTTCCCAGCATGCAGGCATCAAGAATTGTGCACCCAGGTGATCCCAGTGATGTCAGGAAAGGCTCCAGGTACTCGGTACCTCTTATATCTGGATGCTTCAAACTGAGGTGACTTGAAAAATGAAGTTTTGCATCTTCAGGAGCCTTGAAGTGGCTTCATGGCCACGTGGCCATGTGACCATGATGGACATCTCCAGTTCTGGGCTTTGCTCATCCCTGGGGCAGAGAAATAACTTGCAAAAGGAGACTCCCGTGGTTGAGTTCACAGCTGGTTCAGCTCCACAGCACAGCCCTAGCAAGGAACTACTTTGGCAGAGACTTCTGAGATCTTCCTTGCTGCAGCTTTGATCCTAAACAGAAGGATTGCTGCCTGTGACACTTCATGAAGTCAGCATTAGTGTGAAAGCAGGGAAGCAGTTGCACCCGCAGGGATAAACCTGGATGAGGACTTTTGTGCTGGAGAGCACTGGTGAGTCCACTGCATATGCACAGGAATCAAATTAAATTCCTTGGGAAAAGTCTTGCAATGGTTTTGAAAGTTAAGACAGTGGGATCTCATAGATTCTTTCTAGAGGCTGAGACAGTGTGGAAGGGAGAAACATCCAACATCATGTTGGAACAACAGAAACCCAACAAAAATGGACTTTCCTCCTCAATTCCAAAGTAGGGAATGGCGCATTAATTAAATGGTACAATTTTTCCTGTCACATGCTGGGGAGTGAGGGAAGAGGGAGGTAAATCACTCTCTGCTTGTCTGCCTGTCCATTGCTGGGTGCCCTCTCTGCCTGCTCCCTGCCTCTTCCCAGGGCTCTGCTCCTGCCCTTCCCTCCAGCCATGAACAGGGAGGGCACATGGGCACAGGAGTGTTCCTGGGGGCATAGACAGGCAGAGGGGATAGAGAGACCATCCATGCCTGGAAACCAGCAGGAGAGCAGAACCACCACAGGGGCAGGAGGGTTTACGGAAGGCAGAGTGGGAAGTGAGGGAGCTGAGTGAGTCTGAAGTGTGGTGCTAAAAGCCCCCCTGTGCAAGAGTTGGGTGAGCTGATGTGTCACAGAAATGTTCTCCTGGAATCAGGGATAGGGCTGAGAGAGCACTAATTATGGCCTCATTGCCCTGAGCAACCTCAGTTGGGATCCCTTCCTACATCTCTGCCCATGGCCAAGGGGCCCTGCTTAAACTCAGGCCTGAGCCTTCACCCTCTTCCTGTGCTTTGCTGCAGTTGCACCAGTCTTCAGGTTTTCCTGAATTGTTGTTTGGCCTTCCCAGGTTGACCTTGGACCTGACTTCTTCCCTGGCCTTTGACAATCCCAGGACTGTTGATGGGGACACTTGATGGAGCCTGTCACCATCCCCTCTCTGCTCACCCACCACAGGTGCTGGGTTGAGTTTATCTGACCTCACTGTCCTGCCTCTGCTGGGGCTGCCCCTTTCACCAGGGAGCAGCTCCCCAGCACCCAGCTTGTACAGGAGTGCTGAGGTTCCTGGCCGGGCCTGTGCCTGGCAGTGAGCAGTAACTGCTCACACTGGGTCCCTGTCACACCTGGCTGCCATGGGCTGTGTGGGGACAAAATGCTCAGCTGCCTTCATTGCATGGTCAAAGCCCTCACAAGAACATCAGGGGCCCTCCAAGTGCCAGCCAAGTGGCAGGGTGATGCCAGACCTGCCCTGGGCCAGGGCCCAAGGCAGCACTTGTAGGCTGGGCACTGCTGAGGGTCATGTGGGCTGGTTTGTGCTGGGGTGGGAGGTCAGGTTACCCCTAGAGCAGTCAGGGCTCACAAGGGCAGGCTCCTCTCTGGCTCTGGGACTGGCTCAGGTGTGCTTAGGACATCTAATTTGGCATGAACTAATTCCACCTGAAGGAGCCTGGAAGAGGGGAGTTGGAAACCCAGTTTGTTTCTCCCAGTTTGGCTATCCCAGTTTGATTATCCCTGCTGCTTAGGTATTGGTTCATCTTTTAGTCACTGAATTTTTGGAGCAGTTCCATGTGCCCCTGCTGCTGTTCAAGTGTGATTATTGATCAGGTGGGAGTGAATGGCTAAGGGTGGGGGAAAGGAACAATAGCTGATAAAGCAGCTCTGGTGACAATGACCCTGTTTGCAGGTGAACCATGTGAAAGGTTCCCAGTGCTTTTGGATGCCACAGTAACTTCTCTGCCCCACAGGTGCTCCCAGCCCAAGGCTGTAGGACAGCTGGGAGGGGGATCTGGCTTTCCTCCCTGGGAGTGGGTCATGGAGGGGATGGATCCCCTGCACTTTCCCTGGTAAAGTTTCTGTATTTCAGTGTCTTTCACTTCATGTCCAGGTGTGTGCTGAGCTCCTGGCTATGGACAGGGCACTCAGCTGATGGGCTGGTTCTCCACAGGATCAGCCTCTCCACAGCCAAGACTTCCAGTACTCCCCGCAGGAGTGTGGCCTTTAAAGGCGACAGCGAATTGTACAGGCTCAAGTGTCTGGAGGGACTGTGATGTGCCACACTGGATGGCTGCTTGAGAGGTGGCAAATGTCATCAAAAATAGATCTTTGTTCCCTCAGAGAGGTGCTCTGCCACCACCTGCATCCTGGGCTGGTGTGGAGCTTGTCCTTGGATCTCAAACAGTGCTGTGGTGACAGCAGGACACTCCTGTCAACACGGTGTGCTGAGGGTCAGAAGGCTGGCTGGGATGTGACAACTGTGACAATGTGTGCAACTGCCTCTGGTGTCCATGGCCACTTCTTAGGGACTCCACACTGAGCAGGAAGCTTGAGAAGAGCACAGGGAGGATTTGTGGTCACTCTCTCACAGTGAAGGCTCAGAGTTCTCAGACTTCATGTACTCATGGGTCATTTCTGTGTTATGTCCTCATTTGTTGGAGAAGCCAGGGCGTTTTGTGCCCTCAATACAACTTCTAAAAGACAATTTAATGGCTGTGTTCAAACATAAAAGGGGAGAGGGCCAGGGCTGGCTGAGTCAACGGTGTTTGAGGATAACACCCCATGAGAGAGTAACAGAATTTGTCTATGTCATAAATAACACTGAACGGCTTATTTTGGCAAAGAATTTTCATTCCTGACAAGTGCCATTTTGAGACAACCAATAATCACCTGCTAATTTGGGATGTAATTAGAATTGGAATCTGACATGCTCAGGTCAGGTCGGACACTGTTTGGTGGGTTTCCAGTGGAGTCTCTCATATGTCTGAGAGGAAATAATCTTTATGAGGCTGTCAGAGGCAAGGGAATACCCAGGCTTACAAATCCTTGCACTGGTTTATTGGGAAGGCCCATGTCAGAGGATTGCTAAGTAAAGCACATTACATAAGGCTGCCCTTTGGGATGTTAAGGTCTGGTAACTGGGACATATTTTCAAGTCTATCAGAATGATTTCAGCATCTCCTGAGTTGTCAGTACTTCTCTGCTTTTTGAAGCAGAAGATGTTTTTCCTCTTCTACCACATTAAATGGGACCTTCTGTGTTTTGCTGACTGTAAAGGTGTGTAAAGGTGTGTAAATGTGATCCTTTGGGATGTGTCACCTGCACTTTCTGGCTTAAATCTCTTACAGTACAAGCTCAGCAATTTGTGCCCCAGCTCTCTCCTCCACAGGAAGGACATTTAGCTATGGAGGGGCAAGGTAGGAAACCCTGAGCAGATTTCAGTTGGCTTCTGTGGTATCAAGGGACTGAGAATCTGAGCTCAAAAGTCTGTTTAATCTAAAGTAAAAATTAGGGAATGATATTCCCATTTGGAAAGTACATTAAAGTAAAAGCAAACAGGCTGTCCTCCTGCTGGTTCATCTTCCTGCCTTTGCTGTTTCTTTGTACAGTGAAAGGTTTTGAAGGTGGGGTGCACCTGAGGTACAGTTTTATTCAGGGCACGACAGGCCCATTGTTTGGTGTGAAATGGGATTGCTTTCCCATTTCCAAAGCAAAACCTTTGAAATGATGTTTGCTTTGGGTTCTTGTCTCTTGTGTGGGCCAAGGCTGGTGTGGTTCCAGGCAGGTCTCATCCTGGGGCAGAGGGTTTGCCCACCTTCCAGTCTGGAAGAGCTCCAGGTGCAGCCTGTCTGACAGGAACATTGGCTTCCTTGAAGAGGACAAGAGAGAGAAAGCTGAACTTTATCCTAATCTGCTGTTTAGAAGCACTGATGTGCTCACATCTACCTGGAAGTATTGGCCTCTGAAATGACTGTGACTGGCATACCCCCAACGTGTGACTGTCCCTGAGATGGGCAAGGAAACACCTGAAGTGTCTGCAACCTGCAGCCCTTTGGGTGACCCATGGGTGCCCACTGCCCTCTGCAAGCTGAGGAAACTCTGTAACCTCTTCATCTTCTGTCTTTTACTTTGAGCCTCGGTCTTGTTTTTCTCAAGACATCTCCATCACTCCAGGTGACTGTGGATAAATTTTCACAGCAGAGGAAGCCCTTACTAACACAAATCTGCTGAAGTGTCTGATCTCCATTTCCACTCTGGCCTTCTTTTTCCTAATTCCCTGTTAAAGCTGTTTTATTTCAAAGGTGTACAAAGGATTGTAGGTAACAGTGGCTGCTCTTGGCTGTGTAACAGAAGTGCAGGCTCAGACTGCTCAGTGTACACTACAAATGCACATTAACACTGTGAGCTGCTGCTGTGAAGGGCTCTGTCCATGCCTTACAAATCTGACTTTTCAAGCAGTCATTTTTAAAAAAGGAGAGTATGTGAAGAAGCCTCATCTTTAACCATGCTTGGCCACTCTTATCTGAAGTTCAATTCATCTGTTCTCTTAGGGACACTACTTATTCCTGCAATGGGTTTCAAAGCAGTTGAACTCGAGTTTCCTTTAAAACATCGAGAGCCCTTCAGTTGTATCAAAGTTTGTAACAAGTTGCTGTGAAGAGGAAACGCAATCCCCAGACAAAGCACCATCCCACTGACTTGTGAAACGCTGAAGAATTACGTTCATCTCAAATTTGCTCAGCACTATTACTGGAATGGACTGAAATAATAACGAATAGGAGGCAGGTGCCCGGGTGCCCATAAAAATCCCAATCCTCTGGATGTCTCGCAGGCTAACAGCCCTGTGACAGGCGGCCCCGCCCGCGGGTGACACCGAGCCGGGACAGCGGCGAGAGGGAGGCGACACCGAGGGAGAGCCTGAGCAGAGCCCAGCCCGGTCCGGAGGGACCAGCACCGTCCCCAGCCCAGCCCGGTCCGGAGGGACCAGCACCGACCCCAGCCCAGTCCGGAGGGACCAGCACCGACCCCAGCCCAGCCCAGGCTGCAGCTGCGGCTGCCACAGCACTCGGCTGGAGAGGACGCTCCGGGTGACACCGCAGGTGAGTGCTGGGTACCTGCACTGCTGGTACCTCACCTGGAGCCGTGTTTGCTGTGTTTGAGCCGCGTGATCATCGTCACAAGGCAGGAGAGGTGGGGGGACAGACCCCGCACAGGGACAGACCCCGCACAGGGACAGACTCTGGGAGCTTAATTCCTGCAGAAAGGGGAGCTCAGTGACCCTTCTGTGAAACCACAGGATTCATGGAACAAGTAGGGGTGAAAGGAGAGAGATGCCCTCTCTTTCTCTGTTTTTCTTTATTTCCATGTTTTTCTGTATTTCCGGGGTTTTTTCTAGATTTACATTTTTTTCTTTATTTCCATTTTCTGGATGGGGGTCTAACCAACCTGATGTGTCCCCCCTTGGTGGGGGGGGTGGAATGAGCTGAGCTTTAAGGCCTCTTCAAACCCAAATCATTCTATGATTTTCTAATTCTATGATTTAGATTATTTCTGCGTTGGATGCTGGCATAATCTTCTGGCTCAAGATGGGACTTATTTTATTCTGATGTTTTAGTGCTGGATAAAGGGAGAGTGTGACAGTGAACAAACTTCAGAAAGAATGGGGCAGCATTCCCAGAAATGGGAGTCCCCTGGCACCTCTGTAGGTGTCAGACATTCACTGGTGCCGCACAGGTCAGGCACTACCAGGACAGTGTTGAGATTAATTCCAGTGTCCCACATGACAGTGGGAAGGTGGCACATGCTGTGGCCTTTTGGGGTTCCAGAGAGAATTTTTTACCATTTTTTTCAGTGTCAAACTTCCCACCACATCAGGGAATGAAACATTAAAACAGCTCAGGCCAGGATGAGGCTTGTTTCACCTGTCACCACTGGCAGGTTATAACGAATCCTGCAACAACATAAAGAACTCAGAACTGGGGGGTTTGCTGTGCCTCTGGTTTGAGGCAGAGAGGGGAACTGAGATAAAGCCTTCAATCCCTGGTTGTATATTATTGTTTAGTTTGCTGCATGCAGTGAGCTTTATTAACCCTCTGCATGCCTGAGGGGTGGTGTCTGTGAAGCACTCCCAACACACCCCGTTAATTCTAGCTGGAGAGGGACATTTAGTAAAGCCCAATGGCCATGGAGGGTCAAACAGAAGTGGTACAGGCACCCCTTGTTCCCTGCATTCATTAAAGCCCAGAGGGGCTTAAACCCTTGTTCTCTTCAGTGTCTCAAGGAGGGTGGAAAGTCCTGGTGGAAGGATATGTCTGGTAGTAAGCAGATGTTTAATCACATCTTTGGTGAGTGTTTATTAAATGTCTGTTGCCCACTGTTTTGTTTTTGTGGATAGAAAATGGTAAGAAAATCCCAGCCCTGGGGTTGGAACATGCTAGGAAGTTGGTCGTGTGGGCAGCCATTACTGGGAAAGGTGGGAATGTTGGGTTTATGGGCAGCCAGGCTCCAACTAAATCCTAGACTGTGCTAGCAAACCCCTCCAGTCAGTCAGGGAAGGAAACACTAAATCAATCCTGAACAAGAGAACAGAAGGAATTCTCTGTACTGTGTGAATGAGGGAGCTGATCTGCACTGTGAAAGCAGAGCACTGCTGCTTCTTGCATTCACTCCCCTGGTTCTGATCTCCTTATGTTGTGTGCAAGTCCAGGGAACTGCAGTGGGTCTGACCCTGGCTCTGTGTGCACAGTGGCAGCAGCCCTCAGCTTGCAGGTGACAGAGGGACACAGTGGCACCTCAGGTGGGGAGGGAAAATAACCACAGGTTCGAGCCTGAAACAAGTCCCTTCAATTTCTTCTGGATTCGACCATGTGGATGAACTGGTGTTGAGGGACTGGCATGGGAATGGGCATCTCCCACTGAAGGGAGCAGCAAGTACTCAGTACTTAGAACATCCCATTTATTTCAATTCAAATGTTGTGGGTAGGGAAGACTCACTGGGGCACTCACATGCATGGTGTGACTGTTTCCCATCCTGGTCCAGGGCATTCTCCTGGGAAAACCAAAATGCTCTTCTGTCACCCAGCTGGCCCCTGACCTGATGTGAGCATGTCCCTGTACTGACCAGCACTGCCAGACTCACCTGATTTGGTGTAGTGTGTTGGGTGGTTGGAGGGCTGCAGGTACCTGTAATCTTCATGAATTTGGGCCTTTATTCCACATTCCATACCTGTTTTCTTGTACAGTGTTTACGGGATTCTGATTACTGTTATGTCAAGATGGGCTTGGAACACGACCACTGAGCTTTGCACATCCTCACCCATTTCATATGCGAATATTTCTGCCCCAAAGAAGCCTCTCTGCCACCACCTCCACCCTCAGCGCAATCAGGACTGGCAACCAGGCTGCAGGGAAATGTGGTGTCTTGGCTTGGTTTTTGACCTTGATCATTTATTTATGGACTGAAGATCCAGACAGGGTTTTGGACCTACCAGGTCTTGGTTTCTTGAGTTCTTGCCCTTTCTGAGCCGTGTGGGTGCCAAAGTCTGTAGGAAGAGCTGTGCCAGTTGTCACTGGATGGAGCAGGAAGACTTCACACCAATATTCCAAGAAGAGACTTACATGGAAATCAGAACATTGGAAGAGTCTTGTTTCCAGTTAAAACAGACTTTTAAATTCAATCCGAAATAAGTATCCTTCAGCTGTTGCCTCTTGACATGTCTTCACTGCCCTTCCTTAGGCGAATGGACTTTCTTCCAGGGAAAAGCATCCCCTGTGAGGGAAAGCAGAGCCTGCCTTGCTGTGACACTCTGCACGCTCCCAGTGGCACGTGGCAGCCCAGCCCTGGCACACAGGGGTTAACAGGGCCTTGGGTGGGCGGGTGGAAAACAAGCTGTGAAATGGAAGAAGGTCAGGCTCTCGGAGGAGGTTACTCTGTTGCAGATGGTTTTAAATTATCAGTCCCTCTGGAAGAGAGGCCCCAAGAAAACTGTAAAACCAGGGCTGGAAATGAGGCGAAGCACGATCAGGTTTGTGGGGTCAGTGGAACAGGAGCAGTTGTGGCTCTCCTGGGACTTGCTAGACCCCACTGTCTGTCTAATTAGGAATTTCTCAGTTATTGAGATCCGACAGCTAAATGTGATTGTAGACTAAATACCATTGGCACTTTTCTGTGGGGAGCAAATGCCTGGAAAGGGAGAGCACACGGGAAGAGGAACAGCAGAAAACCCTGTGGCTCTGGATAGCTCAGGCCCTCTGAGATAACTCTGTTCCTGCTGCAGCTGAGGTGAGCTGATTCAGCTTTCAGTAGAGGCAGGTAAATGCTTCTTGTGGGAGCATTCTCAGCACTTACCCAAAGTGTTACTGTCTTTAGAGACTTGTCTGGCAATGAGGTTTATTAACGGCGGAGCATCCAGTCAGCAAAGTCACAAACTGCTGTCCTGGACCAGCAGGACTGATGTCTGATGCCTGAGGGAGCATCTTTGGGATGATCATTGTCCAAAGCAGGTGAAAATGCTGTGGGAGTCCCACCCTGCTAAAAAACAGTGGCTCCTACTGAGAGGATTTTCCAGCAGCAGTGCAGATTTCCCAGATCCTTGTTGTCTTATTTTCTTAGCTTTTCAGCTTTCAAATGGTTTATATTTGACTTTGTAATTGCTTCTACTTTCTACTTTTATATCACTGTAAAGGTAACAGGGGATGTAGAACCTAAGGATCTTAGCCCAGGCATCAGTTTGAGCAATTCCATTTTCTTCTGTTGACATGGTTTTCTCATGAACTGGGAAGGTTTAAATACTGTCACCAGCAATAATGGCCAAAAAGAAAGACGGAATGAAGAAAATTATTCCAGAATTTAATTTTCACATTTATCTTGTAAACTGTTGTTTGAAATGGTGATTCCGAGCCCTGCCAGGGAGACGTTTTTGATACCTGGGTGAGAATCTTCTTTCTCAGACTAGTGGAAATGGTGCTTTTTGTGGTTCTACTGTCTTGATGCAATCTAACAGGAGTCTAAGCTGTGACACCAAGGGTTTTCTGTGTGTTTCCTTCCCATTGGCCTGGATTTTAAAATAATCATCTTCTCATAGGAAACTAGAGGAAAGCCTTGTTCTGGTTCTGCCAGCCCAGACAGCCTGTGAACCATGGCCATTACAGTAAAAACACTTCTCTTGCCACCTTCTGGAGCCAGCCCTTCCTCTCCAATTGAACATGAGATTTAATACAAATTTATTCACCCAATGCCAAGGACAGCAATGACTGTGGGCTCTCAGGCCGCAGTGAGTGAAAGCAACCTCAGGCCAACCAGGTTTTGTTGCCTGAAGGTCGAGCTGCTGGGAGAAGGGAACCTGCAGCCCCAGACTCTGTGAACATCAGGAACTAAGCAAAGGTCCCTCTGCTTTCGGGGAGCTTTCTGAGCAGAGGAGGGAAGGGTCACGAGTTGCAAGGGCAGACTGGAAGCAAAATATTTGGGGTCACAATGCACTGCACTTGTACTTCTGCGGTAAACCTGTCCATGGAAATCATAGATCCCAGAGTGCTTTGGGTTGGAAGAGAACTTTAAGATCATCTAATTCCAACTCCCTGCCACGGGCAGGAAACCTTCCACTAGTGGAATAAATGGCCTTGCTGCTGCTCATGGGCAAGGAATCAGGCTGTGGCTGTGTTGGAAAGAAGGGAGCAAACTGAGGTTTGTCTTTTGGCTGTAGCAGCGAAGCTCTTCTAGAGCGACTGGATTTCTTTCAGGCCTCTTGGAATAGCACAGACTGAGGGACTCTTCTGCTGAGGGCCAAGCCCAGGCATGGTTGACCCGTACACAGATGTAATAACTCGTTGGTTTTACTTCTCTGCTAAAGAACTGTGAGATCTCCTTAGGACTCGTGGCCTCTGAGAACCCATCTGGTTGTGTGTCCTACAGAACCTGGTGTACAGCCTGTCCTTTCCTTGGATCTGCACAAATGTTTGTCCTTCTTTGCGGCACAAGGTCTTGCACTGAGGATGTGGCGTGGCCTTGACTGATGGTCGCATCTGGCCAGGCTGGCCCCAGCCGTGTCCGGCCTTGCCAAGGCCTCCAGGGCACCTCCCCTGGGCTGGGGGAGTGTGGGGCTATAATGAGCCCCCAGGGCTGCTCCAGCTCAGTGTGGACACACCTGGCAGCTCCTGAGCACAGCCTCACCTTCTGCAAGAGTGGAGAGGTGTGAGTGGGACAACAGTTTGCTGTTTCTTTTGCCATTTAGTGACATTTACACCAGACTGATAAGGGCCTTATCTTCCTTCCCACAGGTCACTGATATCTGGGACCAGGGGACCTGCTGGACATCTATGAAGAACTCTGTGCTCTGAGTGAACAAAGCCACCTGGGTCTAGAGACACAGAAGTGACTTCCACAGGATCACCTCAGAATCTCATCCTGTAGGGTGGTGAGTTTGGCCATGTCACCACTGATTTGTGTGGGGGTGAAGCAGAGCTGGGAGTGGGAAGTGATGAATTTGCTGTCCCACTGAATGTGGCTTTGTGTTGCAGTAGGTCTGGAAACGCTTGCAAATGTTCTGGGAGTAGTGGGCTCCTGTAGGGTACACTGATTTCCCTGGGAAGATGCCAGGCTGTTGAAGATCTGCTGCCATTGTCCCTTGGAGCTGGCAGGGGATTCATGGCACAGATACACTGGGGTTCCTACGGGTTTTTATCCTGGACTCATCCTTCCTTGGAACAGTGAACAGAGAGACGTTATCTTTCCTTCCAGGCAGTGAGACTCTGTTGTGTTTGCTGGGATACTTGCTGTAAATCTATTGCCTGTATCAAAGTCTGTTTCTGTTATGAAAAATCTGTGGGAGTGTTGTGGCCGTGGAAAGGCACAGACTGACTGGTTCTCATGCTGCCATCCCATCCCTGCTGCTCCAAAGGGACATGGATTCACCGTCCTGCTCACTGGTGGGGCTTAGTGGCTTTTGCTCCCTTAGAAAATAGGGATGGTGTGTTTCTCCTCTTGGCCTTTGGTATCAGTGCCATTTTCATACATAAATGGGTACAGGGTATCTGGTTGGTGTGTCTATGGATCCTGAGCAAGCACTTTGGTCGTGTTCATAATCCCTGGGGCAGAGGAGAAGATCAAGTCAGGTATAGATTTACCAAAGGGATAAGTCACACAAAATCTGATCCTTGGGCATTCCTTCCCACTCTGCACAAGACCTCCATTCATCACTGGAGAGCTTGTGACATTCCCCCTCTGTGACATGCTCAGAAGTTTTCATGAAGTTTCCCTTCTGCAGTTCATTGGCCTTCAGTTCTGTAGTTCTAACCAAAGCATTTGAAATTTTCCTTTAAAATTAATCTGAAATGGGAAGACTCAAGCTCAAAAGATTACTTCAAGTTAACAAAAAAACCACAGAAAGCCAACACAAAGCTAAAAGAAATTTTAGGTGAAATATACTTACTGAGTATCTGGATCTCTGGGGTAAAGGACAACTAAATTTGACTGAGCACATAACACCTTGGTATTTTGTTTAGAACACTGTCTGTGTCAGGACTGCCCTGATTTTCATGATTTACAAAGAGAAATACAAAGAGAAAAGCTGTGCCAAGGCAGGTTTAGGCTGGATATCAGGGAAAGGTTCTTCCCGTAGAGGGTGCTGGGCACTGCCCAGGCTCCCCAGGGAATGGTCCCAGCCCTGAGGCTGCCAGAGCTCCAGGAGTGTTTGGATAGCGCTGCCAGGGATGCCCAGGGTGGGGTTGTTGGGGTGTGTGTGCAGGGCCAGGGGCTGGATCAGTGATCCCTGTGTGTCTCTTGCAGCTCAGGAGATTCCATGATTATATGCTCCTATGAAACAGAATTCTGCTTCTGTTGCTGATTACTTTATTATTGCTGGTTTAGGTCTGTACTAATGGCTTTGTCCCCTCTGTGTCTGTGCTTGTGCAGTGCCTGTGGCACATCCTAAGCCTCTGCACCCATCCTCTCCCCATGAACCACTCACTGCCTGTCGCTTCCCTACAGGTTTGGCTAATTTTGCTCACCAGTCTGCCAGCAATTATGTCACATCTTGCCTGTGTATTGCACTGTCTGATGCCCATAAATAACTCCTTGTGACACCCCCATACCTACAAGTCCTCTGACTCCCAAATGTTTTTCTTATTCACTCAGCTGATTTATGGCCCCAGCACTGGTGTCCGGTCAGGCTCACAGGGAATGGGGTCTTGCTCTGTCTCATCCAGACAGATTGATGGGCACGCAGGGTGAAGGGCACCCTCCCACCCTGCCAGGCTTGCTGCTTTATTTTGGGACATTAAAAATGTTGTCAGTAGCCAAGGGCTTGCTCCAGCTCTGCACTCAGAGCTGTGGAAGCTTTGCCTCTGTCTCCAGTGGGGATGTCCCTGCAGCTGCAAAACAGACAGACTTCTGCCTGGAATGAGGAATGGCCAACTGGATACCTGAACAAGGTTAATGCATGACAGGGATGTGTTTTACAGAGAAGTGAGAGTGCTGAGCTGCTTCCAGAGTCACCCAGTTGTGCTGGGGATGTTGGTCAGCAGCATTCACCTGGGGAGGGGTGATTCCCTCTTGGAAGCAATTATTCCATTGAATAAATCATCCTCATGGGGACACCAATGTTTCAAGCACCTGTAAGTGAAGGTATGAATTACACTAGGACAATTTTTGGAAGGCTTTTGCTGTCTCATTTTAAAAATTCTGTGATTTCTTTTTCTAGATTGAACTGGAGTCAGAACAAAACCATAGTCATTCATGTAACAAGGAAGTAGAAATTTTAAAAGTGAGCAGTGGTAGGGTTTAATGGCTCTGTGCCAACCAGGGTGTTATTTTTTGGTCCTTATTTAATACACAAGACATTGGAAAATGCAACGTGGTTGGATTCATTACACTGAAGGAATGTTCCCTTCATATCCAGCACTGTTATTTTAACCCTGCAACCAATGTGTGGCATTAACATGCTTCCTTCTCATTCTCCAGAAGTCAGGAATTCACAGGAGTTTAAGGACTCACAGGAGCTTATTTTTAATCCAAGTGAATTTCTGAAATCTTTAAGACTCTGTAAACTCAGCAGTTTATACATAGTGCACATAGTGCATGTTTTGCACTGAGAGATGGGGCCCTGTTACTGCCTGTGCAAATACTGTCAGTATTTGGGGGTTTTACCAAACTAGATTTTAATTTAGCCCTCTCTCAGCAGTTTCTAGTTATGGTAACACATAGCCACTGTCACGCCAGTGATGCCTTAAATGGCTACCTAGAAACAGAGACCAGACAGAAATAAAGGAATAAAGGAGGGATTGATTGGAAAGGCCTTCAGAGGTCACACCCTGGGCTCCAGAGGCTCCTGCCTCAGTGCATCCCAAAATGGACAATGACAGCTCCCGAGATCTTCCCACTTTGATATCAGCATCAATTCCCCAAGCAGAACCCAGGCAAGGATGGAATTTCCCCAAGCTTGCCCCCCTCTCCCCAAGATGAAGGTTTACAGTTCTTGGTCTGGGTGTCCTTGGAGAGTGAGTTAGAGAGGTTTTGTTATGTCTATCTTAGCATAGAGAACAGCACTTAATGAGCTACAGGAAACTTCAGAGTTACACTGGGCAGTGCAGGATTTGAAAAATACAAAAGTTAAAACCTAAGGCATCACCAGGCTGAGAATGAAACATTCTGACATGAGACATTTGGAGACATAAGGAAAGGCTTTGGAGCTGAATTTGGGCCATGTTCCTGTTTCAGGGTAGCTGCTCCTCACCACTGCCATGCGTGAAGGAAAGGAGTCAGGAGTAGCAAAGGATAAATGCAAGTGTAACATAAACAGAGCTTAGGGGAAAGCTGCTGCAAGCTGGTGTCAGGTCATCCTGTTTGATGAGTGTTGTAAGCATCAGGCATTCCAGCTCCAGGAGTGGTGACATGTTTAGGAAGATACGAGAGGTAATAGGGGATTATGTTTGTTGTTAATACGGTTCAGTACTTTGGAGGACAAATTAAATCCATAAGAGGGTGATCAAGAGCCTCTCAAAATCTCAACCATTCACTGTGCAATGCCCTGCCCGGGGCAGGACAGGGTGCCCTGGAATCAGCTTCTTTTCAGTTCTGTTTTGTGTCTTTTCCTTCCCACAAGATCTTCATGCCCTTCATTCCCAACGTTTAAGACATCTCCCAAGGTAACTGTGTGTGAAGTAACTGTGGTGTCCCGGACCAGCAGCACACAGATGAAATGCAAACCCCTTGTTGTGGAGGGAGCAGCAGAGGTCACCCAGGAGGCCAGGAGGGGACAGGAGAGAGGGCTTGGCTGCTGCTCACACAGCCCTGTTCCATTTTCCAGTGCTGCTGTCTCAGTGCATTTCCACTGAGGCCAGGGAGGCTCACAGAGATGTCAGTTATTGCTGAGATTTGTAGAGTGTGCAAACCCAAAACAAGGTTTGTGGTAAGGACAAACTGGAGCCAGTGATTTGTTCTAGGGAGGTGTCTGTGGCTCTTTGCATCTGCTGAAAAATGGCAAAACACATTTTGGTTCAGAAGCTGACCCAGAGGTACTGTGAGTGACACTCTCTTTGGCCTGGCTATGGGATATCCAGCACAAATTATTTTTGTTCACTAAGTTGTCTTTTACCTTTAGCTGAAACCAGTTCTCACCCAGACAATGCAGCCTGGAGTTGAATGTGTGACAAGGAGGTGGTGGGGTCAATTCCCCGTGTTTTCATCAGCTGCCAGGTGCCAGAGCTCATCTGGATGAATGCCTGGTATAGGTGTGCTCCCAAAGTCCCTGTGCCTTTCAAAACTGATGGAAGTTGCATGTTCCTGTGTCCCTCTGTTGATGGAAGGAGTGCAGAGGGTAAACAGAGACCCAGCACTAATGCCACAGGCAATCCAATCTAATTGCTCTTTCAGAGCTGCAGTAACTCTATAGTTCCTGAGCAACCCTCATGTGACAGGGAGTCTGCCTTCCCAGCTTTCTGCAAGGCAGGGATGTGTTACATTACACATTGTCCAATTTAAAATACAGGGAAAGAGACTCTTTTGGCAGAAGGTCCCCTGAGTGATCCATAACAATAACTCCTTAATGCCAAGCTCACACTTCACCATTCCCTTCTAAAGGCTTCTTGTCTGCTCTCAGGTCTGTTGCTAATTTAACCAAGCTAATCGAGATCAGGATGTACCTCTGCTCCATGCCCCAGTTTAGACATCCATCTCTGTGGTTTTCTTCTCAGCAACTGCTCTTGCCATCCATCAGAACCCACCACGTGAGTGCCATGTGGTGAATGTTTGCCTGAAACACGAGAGGAGGTCTTTAGAGGAAAGCCAGGTGACACAGAGGGATGCTGCTGCATGTGTACATTTTCCATTCAGCCCTGCTAATCATCCTCATACCCAGGTTGTGTTGGGCATGTCAGGCTGATTGGCAGCTCTGTCTCTACTTGGCTGCAAGGATGTGGCAAGTGAGGAAGGACAAACTGCATCACTAAAGGGAGCAGTGTTAAGGTCTGTCCTTTCCCTTGTGAACTGCAAATAATGAAATTGTTTGTCTTTTTCAAAGGAGAACTTGTAATCTGCTTGTGCTGACTCCAGAAAGCTGAGCAAAGCATCATGAGCAGCCATCAGCCAGGTGAGAGAACAGACACAGCTCTGGGGAACCCCTGGGAACAATCCCAGCTGGCTTCTCTAGCTTGGGGATCGTAGGGATTCACCCACCAGGTTCTGACTTGGCAGTGGGGCCTTTCTCAGACCAGATTTTGTATTTAGAATGAGAACTGATGCAAAGCTTTCCTTGTCCAAACCGTCACGGGAGCTGTGAGCCAAGGTGGTCCTGCATTAGGACTTTGATTGCAGAATTTCCCACTTGGACACAACTTTGGCAAAGCCACCACAAAATCCCAGACCTTGGGACATATTTACAGCCTGTGGTACTGGAATGGGTGGGACCTTTTGGTCCAAGAGAAGCTGAGCAAGAGCAGTTACTGCTCTGCGGGAGGCAATGCAGACTGAGAGATTCTTTCTGAAGGACAAACATGTTAATTGAATGTATTTTTTCTTGCCTTTCTAGTAAAAATATTCAAGAAATCTTCTGTCCCAGGAGTTGTTATCACTCAGTTTGTGAATGATGTTCCACAAGGATGCAGTACACCTGATTTTGAGAAGAAACCACTCACTCTGACACTGCAGGAAGGTGAGACTCTTGACAAACAGGCGAAGCCACAGACCTGGAGGTTTGACTCCATGTCCCACCTACATGAAAAAATTATCATGATTAAATCAAGTGAGTTTCTAAAGTGATTAGACATGAACAGAAAAGAAGTGTTCTGTGCCCAAAGTCTTTGTTACACTGATGAAAATTCCATCAGTACTCACAAAGGTCTCCTGAGTTCACGATGTGCGTGCAAGACCAAAATCTGATTCTTATGCGTACGGAAAATCCTGTGAATTCTACAGGAAGCTCTCACAGTAAGGATTTTGCAGCAAAAGATTAAGCACATTGAAAAAGTTGCTGTTTTTTTTTTGTTTCCCTGTTGAAATAACTTGTGCTCAGCACTAAAATCAGCTGCTTTTTAAAGCAGGATACACTGACTGCAGGTGCTATTTAGGCTATAGCAGCCTTCCAGTGCCTAAAGGGGCTCCAGGAGAGATGGACAAGGGCCTGGAGTGCCAGAACAAGGGGAATGGCTTCCCACTGCCAGAGGGCAGGGATAGATGGGATATTGAGGAGGAATTCTCCCCTGTGAGGCCCTGGCACAGGGTGCCTAGAGAAGCTGTGGCTGCCCCATGTCTGGAAGTGTCCAAGGCCAGGTTGGACAGGGCTTGGAGCAACCTGGGAAGGGGGTGGGATGGGATGGACTTTGAGGTCCCTTCTACCCAGGCCATTCCATGGTTCTGTGATGATTCTATAAGGAACAACATAAGGGTCTTGCACAGAGCAGGCAGCTGATGAGCCAAGAACTGGAATCAATAAAGAGCGTCCCAGGGGTCTCTCTGCACACGTAGAAAGTCCTTTTGTTTTTTCTTTTTTGTTGGTGTGGAGTAGCCTGAGAACATCATGTAGCTCCTCTTCCCTGCCAGGGCTGAACCAGCAGCCTGGATTTCGGTGTTCCACACTCACCTGTGGATTTCCAGGAGCCACTGAGGTTTTATGAAGGAGCACCATGGCCTCTTGTGGAACCTGTCCCTCTTCCTCCTCCTCCACCTGCACATTCCAGGCACTAACCCAGGCCCCTGGCTAAGTTTTCACCTGTCTAAATTTTCGCCTGTGTAAATTTTCCAGGTTACTTCATTTTCAGCAGGTTCTTTGTGGTTCCCATACAAACTGTTGGTGCATTCAGGTTGGTCACTGTAATTCTGTGTCTGTGCAGAGGCACCATGAGGGCCTTTAATTCTACCATCATCACCCCACTGTGTTCAGTGCAGGGCTGAGCTGGCTGTCCTGCCTGGGTGGCCTGTGGCAGACAGCAAGCGTGGGAAAGTGCAGCCAAAGTGGCTAAAATGTGACACAGGGATAATCAGCTGGAATCAGACTTTAATAAGAGATAGTAGTGCAATCTCAAAGGCTGGAAAAGGCCTTTTGATAAGGATCTGTTGGCAGGAACTTGTTCCATCCAATAAGTTTGGTGGTGGTGACTGCAGAAAGGTGTGGGAAATATTGCCAGAGTTTCCAGAGAGAGTCTTTAACAGTGTTGGTCACCTGAAGACCAAGAGTATTAAAAAACCAGAGAGAGTGATCATTTCCACCCTGAGCTGAGTCCATGGATGACTCACATCCATTTCTATTCCCACTCACCCACACGAGTGACTTCTCTGACTTGATTCCCAATGTACCCTGTGGTTTTGGAGCCTTTTGGAGAGAGGTTTGTACTGGGCAGTGGGAAAGCTGTTGGAGATTTCTGTGGTGGGCTGCAGGGCACTCAGGTTCCTGGGGAGGAGGGATGAAGCAGGTGAACCTCCTTCTCCCTCCCTTGGTCTCTTCAAACAGTGCAGCCTGGTGGGTTTGGATGCAAGGTGGTACCAGTTAAAGACTGGAGAAGCAATGGGATGTGATGGGGAATATGTGTGATGAGGAGGGAGTTGGACATTTCATGGGTCAAAAGCAAGTCTGGGTTGAACTTGCTGTCAGGCTGCTGATTTCACTGATGGTCAGAAATGTCAGCAGCCACGTTTGGCAGCTTAACACGATGTTTCAAAGGCCTTTTACAATTGAATACAGACAAAACCTGAATTACTGATGTGCAAAAGAAGTTGTTATCGTTATTTTTGAAGAATATTTCTGCATAAAATAACATAAATGACTCACTCTGGGCATCACTCTTGATAAAATAAGGGGCCAGGCCTGAGAGTCCTCATGTTCAAGCCTGTCTTAAATAACTAAATTCTTGCCTCTTTTCCAAGGTAAAAGTGCCATTTTCAGAGGTGTGGTCAAAGGTGTCCCAACCCCTGAGGTGAAATGGTCACGTACACAGAAAGGAATGGATGATCCTGCCAAATATGAAATGTCCTTCAATAGTGCTACAAATGAATTCATTCTGCAGGTAAAAACCAAATATTTCAGAAAGGACTTGTGGAACTGAGAGAAATGGAGAGGAAAAACCTACAGTGGGATGAGGGGCAGCGGAGGGACAGCTTCAATCTCTGCTCTCCGTGAGCAGGGACAGGAGGCAGGGAAGGGCTGGAGCTGTGTCAGGGGAGGGTCAGGCTGGAGATCAGGCAAAGGTTCTTCCCCGGAGGGTGCTGGGCACTGCCCAGGCTCCCAAGGGAACGAACAGGCACAGCCCCAAGGCTACCAGAGCTCCAGGAGTGTTTGGAAAATGCTCTCAGGGACAGACTGGGATTGTTGGGAGCGTCCTGTCCAGGAACTGGACTGGATGATCCTGTGGGTTCCTTCAAACTCAGGATATTCCATGATTCTACACATCTCCAGCTCTGAGATAACACAAAGATAAGCAAACAAAGCTTTTTAGAGCTCTTCTGGGAGCAGAAGGTGGCTCTGAGGTGCCATTGAGTAGCTGCTTTATGAGAAGCTGAAGGTGAACTGAACCCCAGCCCTTTCTGTGAGCAGTTTCTGTGCTCTCCATTTGAAGATCAAGAACCTGGTTCTGGATGACAGTGATTTGTATCGCTGCTGTGCTGTCAATGCCTACGGAGAGGCCTCGTGCTCTGTCGGCCTCAGGATCATCCAAGGTAGGACTGGCAGCTCCTGTGGTCCCAGGCAGTGGCTTTGCTGTTCCCTGGGTTGGGTGTCCAGGACTTTGGGTGTTCTCGGTGTGAAGGTCTGGTGTTCTCCTCACTGAGGATTGGAGACCTTTTGGTAGCTCCCTGACATTGCTTTAGGGCAAGGGGGAAGAAAGTGGAATTGTGCTCACTGCACTGGTCCATAGTCAGACACCCTGGATTTAGTGCTGAGCTGCCTCAATCCTTTTCTTTATGTTGAACAAATCAGTCCTTTGGGAGGGATCCATCCCTCTGCAGCTATCTCTGGACCTCGTTCCTGCTTCCCTCTATAGTCAGTGCAGAGAATTGGGCACTGTGTGGGTCAGACATAACTGATATTCTTGCACTCCACTCGAGCAGAAGATGGATTATATTGGAAGAGTCCATGTCACCTCTATGCCTTTCAAGTAAGTTTAGAAGGCACCTATCTGCAGTTGCCATTTCACCTTGGCTCCCCATCTCTAAAACAAGATGTTGATATTTTCTCCCATTGCTTAGAATTGGTAGAGCAAAAATGCTCTCCTCCTCCATGTGGAGTCTCCAGCAAGTACAGAGTCAATGGCAATAGAAATATCATATTTTTAGATGGAGATTATTGGGAGCAAATGTCAGATTGGCCTGGAAATCCAGACTGGGATCCCCTCCTGCACTGGTAACAGATACAGTGGTTTCATGACTCATTGGTTCACTGCTGTTAATCTCATCTTGTTCATCCTATGGCTTGTTTTCCTTCTGTTTTCTCTTACAAATGATCAGTTGGCTTTAAGAGGAAGGCGAAATATGTTCCTGTTCATGCTGCTGATGGTAAGTTAGAGATCTATATGTGTATTATATTATTGGGGGGCAGAGTTAATAATACTCTGTTTGCCACACTATTAGTACCCCAAACTTGTAAAGACTGAAGTAAGAGAAGCATTAATGAGCTTCTAATGTTCTATCATCTCTGTCTGCTTGCTCTTTACCTTTCGCTAAAGTGATGATTTTAGCCACAGCTTTGAGCTGTTCTAATTAATGATTATTTAATCATTAGAAAAGGGGAAAGGGATTTGGGGATGTCAAACACAGCTGGATCAAACATGTTAACATGGCTGAAAATAGTGGGTCTCTAGAGGGAAGCCTCTTAGGGAGAGATGAACTTCACTGGAACTCAAAGGATGGGCATGGCAGTGAGAACTGACTAAGTTTCATGACAGTTTTTTGGTAAAGTGTGAAAAAAACACCAGAGAAAAAGAGCTCAGCAGAATGAGCTGTTGTCAGTGGCTATTCTGCATTATCTTCTTTGGGGGGATGTATTTCACAGCACTGGGTATGTGACTGTTTGTTGTTTCCCCCACTCATGTAACAGAGCTCAAGAAGACACTCCAGGACTCCAAGAAGCTGCTGAAGAAGAGGTAAGGCTCTGGAGTGAGGGTCATGCTCCCACTTCTGGATGTTTCTTGGTGGTCTCAGCTCCAGAGACCTTCAGGGCAACACTTCTTGTGTCCAAAGTTGTGGTGAGGTTCCCTATGGAGAGGCAGGCCAGAACAGCTTGGCCCTGCCCGTGGGGCTGAGATAAACACAAGGTTCCAGCCTCATTTTGAGAGGTATTTCCTCTGCACCACGAAGTCCTGACTGGGAAGCTGTGTTTCTTTGCTTCCCTGTGTTTAGCTCATGAGTAGCTTCCTGTCTAAAGGACAACTCTTCAGGCACTGCTCTGCTGGCTGCCCCGGGGCTGAGCCCTGGCTCCCAGCCCACTGCACTGCCAGGGGCACAGGGCAGGATAATTCCTGTCCCAGGTGGGAAACTCTAAGGGTTGCCTGCTGCTAATGATCTCTGGGCAGAATCCTGAACTGTGCTGGGCACTTACCTGGCCTGGGCCAAACTGTGCCAGAGCCTCTGCTGATAGTTCAGCAGTGTGGAAGCTGAATTTAATTTGTAGTATAGATGCAGAAAACCTGCTCTGGAAGAGTCTCAGTCTTTCCTGCCTCCACCTAAGGAGGCAAGAGAACTACAGGAATGATGGAGAAAGATGGAAGAGAATTAGGGATAGAAAAGCAGGACATCTTATTGTCTATCAAAATGTCTGAATGTTTGCACCCCTGGTTCTCAGGGTCATAGCACCAAAACCAAAGCCCCTGGACAAAGAAGCTGTGTGGCAGCTGTTGCTGCATGCAGATAGGAGAGATTATGAGAAAATCTGTATGAAATATGGAATTGTTGACTTCCGTGGGATGCTGAGGAAGCTGCAGGAGATGAGGAAGGACACAGAGAGTGAACAAGACAAGGTAAAATAAACTGATACCACTTATTTTTAACAAACTGCAGCTTATAAAAACAGACTAAAGCAATTCCTAAATTGCTTTGGAGATGAAAATTTTGTTGTATAACAGTGATTTATGACATTGTTTTACAGAAGTTCCACTTCTTTACTCATGCAGGTGAAAATGCTGATTAATTTTTTTAAGCTTGGTTCACAGATTTTAGGAGATACTGACTACAGGGGTATTCAGTTGTCTCTGATAAGAATTTGGACCCCAAATTAAAAGTTGTATGTCCAACAGTAAAAATTGGCCTTCACATACAGGGGCATGTAGAGACCTGGATGGGCAGTGTGGCAGTGACCAGGAGGCAACACATAAAAAATAATTTATATACTGGAGGAAACTGTGTGGTAATTTACAGATACTGCAGCTTATTGTAGCAGAACTGTGACTTACAATTACTTCTACTACATAACGTTAGAGGTAGCTCTTTAAAGTGGATTTCACAGTAATTCAACAGCTTAAGAACTTTTGTCATGGCAGCTTTATCATTTACTAGGTTCTTCAATATTTCTTTGCAGTTAATTCACAGTCTCAAAAACTTTGAACACATCAAAGTCAACAAGGAGGGAAATGCTACATTCAGCCTGGAGATGGAGCTGAAAAACAGCAACAGCAACGTTTACCTGCTGAAGGTGAGGGGGATGAGTTGGGCACAGCAACTCAGAGCAGCCTCTCAAGTGTTCTGCAGAAAAGGTTTCATCTGCTAGGCAGTGGCTGAGAGCAAATAAATACCTTAAAGTTGTCTGTCTTTTGCAGATCCCTGCTTGGTCAGGGAGCAGTATGGGTGTGGGGTGATGTCTGGTGGTGAATATCCCGGGGATTTGTAGATCCAAGTACAGGGGATGCAGTCAGTTACTGACATCCTTGTGACTTCAGGAAATTCATAGAATAGTTTGAGCTGGAAGGGATTTTTTAAAGGTCAAGGGACCTTAAAACTCATCTTCTTCCAACCCCCTGCCATGGGCAGGGACACCTTTCAATATCCCAGGCTGCTCCAAGCCTGACCTTGGACACTTCCAGGGATCCAGAGGCAGCCACAGCTTCTCTGGGAAACCTGAGCCAGGGCCTCACCACTCTCACAGGAAAAAGCTACTTTCTTATATCTAACCTGACCCTCCTTCAGTTTAAGACCATCACCCCAACGGTGTCTTTCAGGCTGCAGAAATCCTGCAGTTTCATATAAATTTTATTCACTTTATCAAGTGTGTTATTGGCCTATAACTCCCTCTGCGAATGAAGATCTCAGAGATGTAAAACATCCCCTCTAGATCCATGTGGGATGGGATCCACAGGTGCTCAGTGCTAGGCATGTTTTTCTGAAAAATACTTTTTAGCCAAATTGTGGTTAGAGGCTTTAATCCAGGGGAAATCAGAATTCCCTGAAGGGGAGGACAGACTAACTATGAATCTCCTGGACCAAATGCATGACATGAATTCTATGAGCCACAATTTGGAGAATGTAACCCAAGTGTGCTACAGAAAGTGGTGAACTCTCCTGCTCATCCAGCTATGGGGATGCTGAAATCTAAGCCAAGAAACTGCTTTGTCTTTGTAGCTGCAATAACTGTGTATTAGTTATGCTTCAGACCCTTATGTGGGTAGCCAAGGGCTGCTGTTTCGCTGAGTTTCAGAGCCTGGTGCCCTGCTCTGTGCAGGATTCACTGTCCAGACAGTGCCTGTGTGCTGCAAAGAACCCTGGGCTCTGTGAGAGGACTCACTTATATCAACAAGGGGATTGTAGCACCAACCCATCCTGATTTGTTTGAAATGCCTGGCACTGGTTGAGCCTTTGTGAGGACACTTCTCCCCTCCCCAGGACGGCGAGCGGCTCCGGTATGGGACAGGGGATGAGTACAGGAAGCACTGCCTGAGGAGAGTTGGGAGAAGGTACTACTTCACTGTCAATGACGTGCAGCCAGAGGATGCAGGGGTGTACCAGGTCAGGGTGGAGGACACCCCTGTCTTCTCAACTGAACTGGATGCTCAAGGTAAGGAGTTCTGTTTGAGGGATGTGATGTGCAACTGTGACAAAATTTTGTCTAGTCAAATTGTGTCTTGGAGCAAATGTGAACCCCAGTAACTCCTGACCACCACAGAGGACTGGTTTTGTGTTGCCCAGTAAGGGTTCCTTGTCTGGCACAGGTGAAAAGGAGCAGGAGGATGATTATGTGCTTTAGGTGCTGCATTGGCAGTCCAAGGGAGCAGGCCTAGGTTCGAGTACCAGTCTGGGTGTGGCTGACAGTGAGCACACTCCTTAACCTACCCCGTAGTACAGTTTGCTTCTATAAGCTCAGAATAATAACAACGAAGTCAATCCAAGTATCGTGGTGCAGGAACACATCAGTGACTACAAACTGCCAGCACATCAGTGCTGTGGGGTACAAATGTCGCAGAAGATAATAAAGACAAAAATTTACTTTTCTGCTTTTCTGCAGAATTTGGCACAGAAGCACATCTCAGTTCTTCCTTTTCCTCATTAACCCAATGCTCAGAGGCACCACAACTTCCTGTTCTTCCCTCCCTCAGCTGTAACAGTTTTACTTGGAGCACAGAACCAGCTGTTCCCTTCCCACAGCTCTTGCTTTCCCCTGCAGCCATCCCGGTGCGGTTCCGGCAGCCGCTCTCCGACGTGCGCTGTCCCGAGGCTGGCGACGCCGAGTTCCAGTGTGTGCTCTGCACGCCCTGCCACGAGCCCCTGTGGCTGCACAAAAGCCACCCCCTGCAGGCCAGCGACAAGCACCAGATGTCTGTGTCACCCGATGGCCTGACCCACAAGCTGATTGTCAGGAACGCGGAGCCCTCGGACAGCGGCCTGTACACGCTCGAGGCGGGACAGGGCTCCTCCAGCGCCTGGCTCCTCGTGGAGTGTGAGTGGTTGGCAGAGGGTTGCTCCCATGGTGTGTTGGCACAAAATGTTCCTCTCACTGCCTGATGGCTCAGGGACGTATTGCTCTGCTGGGAAATGAATTGCTGAGCCTCTTAATTCCTAAATTATGGCTGAGAAAACTGGGGGTGCTCAGCGTGGAGAAGATGAGACTCCAGTGAGGCCTTAGATCCCTTTTCAGTACCTAAAGGGGCTTCAGGAGAGCTGGAGAGGGACTTTGGACAAGGGCCTGGAGAGACAGGACCATACCCAAGGGGGAATGGCTTCCCACTGCCAGAGGGAAGGGTCAGATGGGATATTGGGAAGGAATTGTTCCCTGTGAGGGTGGGCAGGCCCTGGCACAGGGTGCCCAGAGCAGCTGTGGCTGCCCCTGGATCCCTGGCAGTGTCCAAGGCCAGGCTGGATGGGGCTTGGAGGAATCTGGGCTAGTGGAATTGTCCCTGCTCATGGTAGGGGTGGAACAGGATGAGCTTTGAGGTCCCTTCCAATCCAAACCATTTAGATTCCATTATTATAAATTCTCTTTGGAAAATAGAGTCCATTATTCTAAATTCTCTTTGGAAAAATGAAGGTCTGGTTAGACCCTCTTTCCTCTTCAAATAAGACCAGCTCTCCCCCTTATAATTAGTCCTGACAAATCCTATTGTTTGCTCTACAGCTATAATGAAGTAGCACATTCTCCATCAGTTATCAAAAAATTCTCCTTATCTCCTCACATGTTTTTGGGGAAGCTGTCCCAGTGATCACAGTGGAGCAGGCAGGGTCTCAGGGAGCTTTTGATACTCTCAGTTCCACACCATCAATGCCATTCTTCTCGCTAGATAATATTATTCATTCCCAATTAGAGGTTAAACCTGCTGGAAGGAGCTCAGAGGAAGCTGGGAAGGTGGGAACACTCAGTGCAGGCACATTGACAGTCACCTGGCTCGTATTTATTTGCTTCTGAAAGGTGGTTCTCATTGACTTTGGTTTCCTTTGGGATCCTCCTGAAGCAGCAGGAGGGGTTTCTCTCACAAAGGCCTCTCCAAACCAGTGTAGGTTTCTGAAACAAAGAAACTGCCCGTGGATTTCAGTGAGCTGTGAGCTCTGATAAATTATATCCGACCTGGAAACCAAAGCAGTGAGTGACCTGCTCTCAGAACAGCCTGAATTGTGGATTAATCCAAAGCTATTCACAGATCTGGAAGCTTTAGTCCTCAGGCTGGCTATTCCTAAACCAGATATTATCCAGTGCAAGCTGCCTCCAGCGCAGTGAAATCCCAGTTCCAGGGTGGGAACTGATGGCTCCTCTGTGCATGGAATATTCTATAACTCCTCCATAGCTGGAGGGAGAAGGCAGATGGAATTATTGAATCTCAGATATAATCTAAGCCTCTCTAAATCAGACTTGTCATGCTGGAAGTTTCTTTTTCTGTTATTTTTGGTTGGTTTGTTTGCTATAATCAGCATGTTTCCACTAAAAAACAATGCATTTTAACTAAAAATAATTGTCTTTAATTAACATTTTGTTGTCTGAATGTGGTATTGAAAAATTTGGGATTTGAAATGATTTTAAATTTATTTAAATGTATTATGCGTGCATCCTAAAATGAAATTTAAAAAGTACTAACACATTTTCTGTGGTTGTTGATGCAGTGCAGTGACTTATTGATTTTCTGTTATTTTTTTCCCCTCTTTTTCTGTAAATTGTAAATCTGCTCCCATCAAACAATTCAACTTCAGATGCCAAAGGAAAGAGGAAACAGGATGAAGGAGAAAAGATTGAAAGGCAGACATCTGAGTGGCTGAAAGAAACAATGGCAGACAACGAAAGGGCGAGGAAGCTTCGGCGCCAAGAACAAGCTGGTGATAAAGACCATCCTTCCCTCTCCAAATCCTCTGGCGTGGAGAAAACTGGCTGGTACAGAACAGGTCAAGGCAGCAGCCAAGGCAGGGGCCAAGGACACTCTGTTGATCCCGATGATGGAAGCCAAAGATTTTTGGGAAAAGAGGGGCTACGCAAAACCCACATAAATGGAGAGATGGGGGCTGGGCAGTTTTCTGGAGCAGGTCTAGATGGAGATTCAGTGGCCAATGATGGCAATATCTTTGGACTAAAAGGCTTGGGAGGCAGAAGTGGGTTAAGGGCTGTCCATGGCATGGACTCTGTGTCAGACAGAGCAGGTCCTGGTGGTGCAGTAGGAGGGGCAGGTGAATGGAAGTCTGTGGATGGCAGAGGTGAGGGTGTGCTGGGTGCTGTTAACATTGACATGGATGATAGAGGAATTTTGGGCTCTCAGCATGACAAGGATGGGAATTTAGGTGATGCCAGTTTCAGAGCTGGTTTTGGAGGTGCTGGGAGGTTGGGTGGTGGAAGCTCTGTGCCATATGGGCTTGAGCCTGATTCAACTGCAGTGGGAGCCAGTGTGGGTGATCTGTTCAGCAGGACTGGTCCAGGAACTGGAGCTGGGGAGAATGCTGCAGGTGCTGGAATGGCAGGAGTAATGAGGTCCCACCATGGCAAGGATGGGCATCCCACTGTGGGTGATATGAACGGAGCAGGTATAAACGGAGAGGGACAAACAGGGACTCCCTATGGCAAGGATGGCCTGACACCTCATGCCAGTGGTCAGTTAGGGCAGGCAGGAAGGTCTGGCTCACTGTATGTGCCAGGAGGGCTTCCAGGTGGAGATGGGGCTATAGCTGGTGCAGGCAGTAATTCCACAGGAAAAATGGAGGCTTTATATGGTCCAGATGGTCAGTCACTGGGAGCAGATGCTGGTGGTGCTGGGGTAGGGGAACTTGGATCTCCCTATGGAAAGGATGATCTCCCAGTTGGGGCTGGCGGTGCTGGTGCAGGAAGATTTGGAGGGGCTTTGTATGGACCAGATGGTCGGCCACTTGGAGCAGGTGTGGGTGGTGCTGCTGGTGCTGGAGCAGGGGGATTTGGAGTTCCCTATGGAAAGGATGATCTCCCAGTTGGGGCTGGCGGTGCTGGTGCAGGAAGATTTGGAGGGGCTTTGTATGGACCAGATGGTCGGCCACTTGGAGCAGGTGTGGGTGGTGCTGCTGGTGCTGGAGCAGGGGGATTTGGAGTTCCCTATGGAAAGGATGATCTCCCAGTTGGGGCTGGCGGTGCTGGTGCAGGAAGATTTGGAGGGGCTTTGTATGGACCAGATGGTCGGCCACTTGGAGCAGGTGTGGGTGGTGCTGCTGGTGCTGGAGCAGGGGGATTTGGAGTTCCCTATGGAAAGGATGATCTCCCAGTTGGGGCTGGCGGTGCTGGTGCAGGAAGATTTGGAGGGGCTTTGTATGGACCAGATGGTCGGCCACTTGGAGCAGGTGTGGGTGGTGCTGCTGGTGCTGGAGCAGGGGGATTTGGAGTTCCCTATGGAAAGGATGATCTCCCAGTTGGGGCTGGCGGTGCTGGTGCAGGAAGATTTGGAGGGGCTTTGTATGGACCAGATGGTCGGCCACTTGGAGCAGGTGTGGGTGGTGCTGCTGGTGCTGGAGCAGGGGGATTTGGAGTTCCCTATGGAAAGGATGATCTCCCAGTTGGGGCTGGCGGTGCTGGTGCAGGAAGATTTGGAGGGGCTTTGTATGGACCAGATGGTCGGCCACTTGGAGCAGGTGTGGGTGGTGCTGCTGGTGCTGGAGCAGGGGGATTTGGAGTTCCCTATGGAAAGGATGATCTCCCAGTTGGGGCTGGCGGTGCTGGTGCAGGAAGATTTGGAGGGGCTTTGTATGGACCAGATGGTCGGCCACTTGGAGCAGGTGTGGGTGGTGCTGCTGGTGCTGGAGCAGGGGGATTTGGAGTTCCCTATGGAAAGGATGATCTCCCAGTTGGGGCTGGCGGTGCTGGTGCAGGAAGATTTGGAGGGGCTTTGTATGGACCAGATGGTCGGCCACTTGGAGCAGGTGTGGGTGGTGCTGCTGGTGCTGGAGCAGGGGGATTTGGAGTTCCCTATGGAAAGGATGATCTCCCAGTTGGGGCTGGTGCTGGTGGTGCTGGGGTAGGGGAACTTGGATCTCCCTATGGAAAGGATGATCTCCCAGTTGGGGCTGGCAGTGCTGGTGCAGGAAGATTTGGAGAGGCTTTGTATGGACCAGATGGTCGGCCACTTGGAGCAGGTGCTGGTGGTGCTGCTGGTGCTGGTGCAGGGGGATTTGGATCCCCCTATGGAAAGGATGGTCTCCCAGTTGGAGCAGGTGCTGGTGGGGCTGGTGCAGCTGGGGTAGGGGGATTTGGATCTCCCTATGGAAAGGATGATCTCCCAGTTGGGGCTGGCGGTGCTGGTGCAGGAAGATTTGGAGAGGCTTTGTATGGACCAGATGGTCGGCCACTTGGAGCAGGTGCTGGTGGTGCTGCTGGTGCTGGTGCAGGGGGATTTGGATCCCCCTATGGAAAGGATGGTCTCCCAGCTGGGGCTGGTGGTGCTGGTGCAGGAGCAGTTGGGGAGGCTTTGTATGGACCAGATGGTCGGCCACTTGGAGCAGGTGCTGGTGGTGCTGCTGGTGCTGGTGCAGGGGGATTTGGATCCCCCTATGGAAAGGATGGTCTCCCAGCTGGGGCTGGTGGTGCTGGTGCAGGAGCAGTTGGGGAGGCTTTGTATGGACCAGATGGTCGGCCACTTGGAGCAGGTGTTGGTGGTGCTGGTGCTGCGAGTGCAGGGGGATTTGGATCTCCCTATGGAAAGGATGGTCTCCCAGTTGGAGCAGGTGCTACTGTTGGTGGTGCAGGGGCTGTTGGGGGTCCCTATGGAACGGATGGTCTCCCAGCTGGAGTAGGTGCTGGTGTTGGTGGTTCAGGGGCTGTTGGGGGTCCCTATGGAACGGATGGTCTCCCAGCTGGAGTAGGTGCTGGTGTTGGTGGTGCAGGGGGACCTGGATCTCCATATGGAAAGGATGGTCTCCCAGCTGGGGCTGGTGTTGATGGTGCTGGAGGAGGGGAATTTGGAGTTCCCTATGGAAAGGATGGTCTCCCAGCTGGAGCAGGCATTGGTGGGGCTGGTGGTGCAGGGGTACTTGGGTCTCCCTATGGAAAGGATGGTCTCCCAGCTGGGGCTGTGGTAGGAGCTGCTCATTCTCCTCCTGGATGTGAGGAAGCGATGGGATCGGGCCGTGGCAGGGATGCCTCGCTGAGCAGAGTTCCAGGATATGCAGGTGGAGCAGGAGGAGAGGACTTTTCTGGGGACGGCTCTGCACTGTGGGGTGCAGGGTCTCCCTATGGCAAGGGCAGAGGGTCAGCTGTAGCCAGGGCTGGTGCAGGTGGGGTTGGGAGGTTGGGAGGGGATGAACAGGATTCAGTCTATGGTAAAGGAGGTGTGGGAGGTGCCGGTGGACCAGGTGGTGAATATGGGCTGGATGCACATCTTGGCAGATCTTTGGGAAGTGAAACTGGAAAGGCCACTGCCAGTGATGTCAGAGGGCCAGGGGACAAAGGTTCAGCTGGTGACAGAGGGTCCCTGTCAGGTCCAGGAGGAGCCAGGGGAGAGGGCAGTGATTTTGGGCAGTTGGGCTCTCTTCATGGCACAAATTCTGCCTTTGGAGGGGCAGGGAATAAGTCCCTTGACAGATCTGTTGATGGGAGTAGTTCAGGTGGGTTTGGTCAAGGTCCACTGAGTTATGGCCAGATGTCAGGTCCTTTTGGTGGACCTCCTTCAGCAAACCAGAGAAAGCAGGAACCTGACCTGGATCTTAAAGCAAATGATTTCCTGAACAACACGGAAAGCATGGTCCAAAAGAAACGGAGTGTCCTGGATGATCTCAAAGGTAACTGGTGACTCCTGGTCTTTGCATTTTGATACTCGCATTCCTAATCCTGCAAAGAAATGTGATGTTATGGTTTAGATAAACACAGCTCTGTGTAGAAATTTGGTTGTCCCATGATCTGTTCCTAATTCTCCTACTGTTTGGCTGTTTGATCTTACACAATTTGCTCTGATCAAACTGCCTTAAAGGTCAACATTATTTTTTTTGTTTAAATGATCTAAAACAGGTCTCATCTGTTCATTTGTGTTTCACATCTTGTGGAATAATCCAGTTCACAAACATACCAGTTCCCATAAAGTTTCAAGGAATAAGATCATGTTTCTTTGATAGTGTTCCAATCAAAACTGAAGTTTCACTTCATTTTTCAAACACGTACTGCAAAAACTGTCCAAGTTCTGGGAACAATTCTGTGCCTGCTTATATAATTATATAATGTAAAGACCTCTTTTCTCTTGTAACATCAGGAATAATAAGGTGTTGCATAGAGTAAGAGGGGAGTAATGTGTTTGCAGCCATTTTAGTAAGCAAGATGATGTGAAAATTGTATAGGAATGAGAAATTTCAGGTGTGTAATCAGAGAGGAATAGTCACTTAATGGGATTGCTCACAAGTTAGGCATAATCATTTCTAAACCATAAATACAAATGAGGAGGTAAAAGCATCAAAACTGGGGTTCAAGGGGATGGAGTGGGGTATTTATTAGACAGGAGATGAGGATGTTAATGGAGAAGAACTTGGGGAGGGAAGGAGGAATACAAGGGTGGAGAACAGTATGCCTGGGACTGTTTGGAGGGATGTGTTGGGCAGCCCCGTGTGTGGTCAGTGCAGAGGAAGAGGAGGATGAAGCAGTGTATCCACACCCTGAAGCAACCTGGTTTTTCCCACTGGCTGTAGAGGGAGTTGAGACAATTAACATAGACACAAACCAGCAAATCTGCAGCTGGATAATGTGATTTGTGATGAATCCATTGTCCATGACGTGGATATAATTGATGTTGCACGTCCCTCAGGGCACTGAGTGTACTCAGCTGGCCCACAGTGAGGTGGCACAAAAGCCTCTGCGGGCCACAGGATGTATTTTTCTAAAAGCTCTTTTCCCCTCACGTGCACGTGCATTTTCACTCTAGATGTCTCTCTGTACCACAGACTTAGCTTCTTTCCCTTCCTTTGTGCCTGTTCAGTCCCGCGCTGTTACCTCAACAAGCAGCTGGCGACTGTTCGAGTTCTGAAGGGGGAGCCAGCTGAGCTGTCCTGCACTGTCAGCAAGGACAACGTGACAGGAACCTGGTTTAAGGATGGCCTAAAGGTGGGTTCCTTGAGCTTGCTGTTGGCTTTGGATAGCAATGCTTTGCTCTCTGGCTCTACTTCCTAAGAGTGGTGTCAAGGTGTCCTTCCCTGATAGTCATCTGCAGTCTGAGTGGGGCCCTGCATGGGTTCAGAGAATCCCAGAGTGGTTTGGATTGGAAGGGACCTTAAAGATCATCCAGTCCCACCCCCTGCCCTGGGCATGGACACCTTTTACTAGACCCAAGCCCTGTCTAACCTGACCCCATCCAACCTGGCCTTGGACACTTCCAGGGATGGGGAGGCCACAGCTTCTCTGGACAACAGAATACCAGAATATTGTCATTAAACATGCATGATGTTCATAAGTCTTTTCAACTGCATTTCAAATTGTAGTCTGTCCAGTTTCAGTTTGGATTGCATTTTTTCCTTTTTTTTAAAGGCTGAGTCTCTGTCCTTTACTTTTTAGTTAACAAGCATGGATGGAGTTGTCTTTGAAAAGAAAGGTTTTGTCCACAAACTAATCATTAACAAAGCTGCAGATATTCATGCTGGGAAATACAGGTTTGAAGGTGGAGATGTAAAAACTGAAGCTTCGATTTTTGTTGAAGGTGAGTCCACTCAAACCACCAATGCAGCATGAGATGGGCTTTAAATGTAATATATTTACTCAGAGACATGTTATTGGTTATTGAGATAACTTTGTTATAAAGAATTACAAGATAAATGGGAAATGTTTTTTGTACAGGTCGGTTCATTTTGCATTTGCAAGTCTAACTAGGGAGCCTTCTGTTAGCAACTTGAAGATTTTGGGGTGCATAAGACACTTTATCAGAGCAGATTCTTCATTCTTGTGTTTAGTGTGTTGCCTAGGAGAAATTTTCTCTAGTGAAAGGACAGTGTGATACCACAAAACCTTGTGATAATTATCCTCTAGCAAAGTACAACTAAAGGTGAAGGCCCACGTGTTGTGAGTTCTAAGCATTGCTGGCAGTATCCCTCCAGGATGAGCCTTATCCTCTTTCAATTGTGGTTTTTAATAACTTCTTCATCACCTGCTTAGATCCTCCCCAGGTGGACAAAGTCCTTCTCAAGAACTTGACCAGTGTCCCCACGCTGGCCAAGGCCGGGGAGGGGGTGAAGCTGCGGATCCCATTCGAGGGCCGGGGGCCCATCAGGGCCACGTGGCTGAAGGACAGGATGGAGCTGGGGGATGACACCAGGATCCGTGTGGACAAGACAGACACCTGCACCACGCTATCCATCTCCAGCTGCGATAGGAGGGACTGTGGGGATTACAAAGTCAGGCTCAAGAACGACAGTGGAGTCCTGGAGATCAACCTAAAGCTCATGGTGATAGGTAAGATCCTGTAACATCCACTGTGGCTTTCACTGTAAAGCTTAGACAGGGAATCCATTGACACTGGTGACAACCTTATTTGGAGTGACTGGGCATCCTGAGAGGAACAAGACTCTGTATATTGCCCCAAAATCAGGGTACAAGGAAAGATTGCTGAACATGCTTCTTGCCCTTTAGTACAAGGGAACACGAACCTAGTTTGGTTTTTCATGGCCTCAGCAGCTGAGTTTTGAATGTTCAGACACTGTGGGAGCTGTGACTGTACACAACATGCAAACCTGAAATAGGATATCAAGGTCCAATTCAGCCATCCCATAAATGTCTGGGCTCCTTTGAGAGATCAGAAATGATGTTCTGCCTGTATCAGCAAACTGAACTGGTGCAGTGCTTATGAGAACAGTTGACCCAGAGACAACAAGGGCCTGGCTTTCCATCTTCCCCATCAAAAGTTTGGAAGAGGCAATTCATGTGCCCTGCCCTCATCCTGTAACTGTGCTTGTATTTCATCAGGAACAGTCTTCCATTTGGTGAGCAAGGGACACTGTCTGCTCCGAACCCAGGGGCAGGTCTGGGTCTGGAGCCAGCTGTGTCTCTGTTCATCTTCCCAGACAAGCCACAGCCTCCAGCAGGACCCATCAAAATTGTAGAAAGCTCTGCCAACAACATCACGATCCAGTGGAAGCCCCCAAAAGATGATGGGGGCAAACCAGTGCAAAGGTACCTCGTGGAGAGGCAGCAGGTGGGCAGGAGCGACTGGGAGACTTTGGGAGAAACCCCCAGGAGCTGCACCAGCTTCACCACAAGCAAAGTGGAGGAAGAGATGAGCTACTACTTCAGGGTGAGGGCTGTGAATGCTGAGGGAGCGAGTGACGCGCTGGAGTCAGGGGAAGTGAAGGCTGCTGGTAAAGGTGAGGAGAACTTCTCATAATTCATAATTCAAACTGGGAAATTAATTTTCAAATCTGACATCAAAGGAAACTCACTGCATTGTGGATGTTGCTACAGATTTCAACTTCAGTCTTCACACAAAGCTGTGGAGGTTGCCCAGCAAGAGCTGCAGTTTGCTGTAGGCTCTGTTGATGCTCAGTGAGATATAATTATTCCTTGGTCATGTTCCGTTCTGGATTGGAAAGTAGGTTTCATGGGGGAATGCATCAAGATCAAAGGAAATTTTTCCTAGCGAGGCTTTTTCTTAACTCCACAAGGCAAAGGAGTGTCTCTGTATGTGCAGCACTTCTCAGCATGACCACTCCATTCCCCCAATCTCCAAACAAATGAATATTGTCTTTGTCCTTCAAGGAGTTTAAATACTAGAACAGGTTTGCCGTGAGCACAAATGCAGTACTAAAGAGAGCAACGTTCAATTCTAATTCTCTTCTTTCTCCATTCTCATTCCGATGATTCTGTATCTTCAACAGTTTAACAGAGGGCAAAGAAAATCCATTTTGTTACCAGTTCCTGTCGCTGAAAGCAAGAATGATGCTGACCATTCATATCATGTAGGAATGACACAGCCCAGTGACAGAGGATTTGTCAGTCCTCATGACAGCAGGTCTTCTGTGAAATCCAAACTCAGGAACAGAGTCTGTGCTGGATCCAGTTTGTGTGGGGAGCAGGATCCACAGCTTCAGGTCTCAGCCAGGTTTTCAAAGCACATCCATAGAATAGCTTGGGGAATCTGGAAGTATAAATTACACACCATTTTATCTTGCAATAAAAACATACCTGCTAATAATGAAGCCCTCATCTCTTTGTAGCTTCCCCTGGTGCCCCAGATCGCCCCGAGGTCATCAGTGCCAGCAGGGACACAATCACCATATCCTGGAAAGCTCCTCGTAAAGCTGGCACTTCCCAAATTATGGGATACATTGTTCAGAAACGCAAGAAGGGCACTGTGACCTGGCTGCCAGTCACCAACGTGCCTGTCAAAGGTGGGTATTCTGACTCCTGGAACAGCCTGGTGGATTTGAAAAGGAAAAAACGTCACCTTGGTTTAGGAACTGCTCAGGATCTTATCCCGTTCACATCACGGTGGTGATGGGTCATAGGTTGGACTGGATGACCTTGGAGGTCTTTTCCAACTAAATGATTCTGGGATTCTGTGATTCAAATTGGAAGGAATACAATGAACACATCCCAGAAGTTCACATGCGCTTGGCTAGGGAATGGGAGGGGAATCAGTGACAGCTTTTATGGGTCCTGAGAATTTTTCAGTCCATAATTCTGCCTGGAGTAAGCTGATGGGGAACAGCTCCCCTTAGCCAACATGCTCCTTTCCTTTCTGCAGACAAGAAGCTGAAGGTGACCAGCCTCAAGAAGGGTGTGCAGTATGAGTTCCGCGTGGCAGCTGTCAATGCTGCTGGCACAGGACAGCCCAGTGAGCCCTCAGAGCCCGCCTTTGCCCGGGACCCCACCAGTAAGTGCCCTGCCCTGTGCTCTGCTTTGGGGAGGAGAGCACATGAGGAGGAGATGTTCTTAAATCCTCTGTAAAAGAGTGTGGAGACAAGGATCAGTAATTGGGGAATGTTTCATGGCTGAGAATCAGCTGGAGGAAGAAATGGAAGGATTTCCTGTAGGATGTCCAAGTCAAGATCTGGCAGATCCTGGTGTGGGGTAATGTGCACTGTGGAGAAACACTCAGGATGGGCCACAGAGTGTTTTGGAATGTCGTGGATTTACTGCAGGGCTGGTAGGAGCAAGGACCCAGATCCAGCTCTGAAGAACTGGGACAAGGCGGGGCAAGACGGCAGGGTGGAAATCCAGTGCTCTGCAAGAACGTTGGGAAATCTCAGGCAGTGACTGAAGAGAAATCCTATAAAAATAGTTTAAATAAAATTTCTCCTTCCAGAATCTCCAGGCCAAGTGCAGGACCTTAAAGTGAGCAGCAGTGACAGCACCAGTGTCACCTTGACATGGAGCAAACCTGAAGTACAAGATGGGAATGATGTGAAAGGCTACGAGGTGGAGATGAGGCCCTGCAACAGCCTCAGCTGGACCAAATGCTTCACCCTCCCTGCAGAGAGCACCTCGTGCAGGGTCCAGGGCCTGCAGGCCAGGGAGAAGCTGTTCCTGCGCGTGAGGGCCCTCAGCGACAGCGGCCCCGGGGAGGCCTTGGAGCTCGAGGCTTGTGCTGGAGCTGCTGCTCCTGTGGGTGAGTCAGGGGTTCTGGGGCTGTGTCCCAGGGGATGGGGCACCTCGGGGGGCAGAGGGTGAGTCAGGGGCTGTGTCCCAGGGAATGGGACACCTCGGGGGGCAGGAGCAGCCAGGGCTGTAGGATACTGGGATGAGCTGCTCCCAGGCCCAGACTAACACAAGGACCTCCTCCTCACCTCGGGGTATCTGCTCACCTCAGCAGGGCAGGCTCAGTATTAACTGATATTAGATATGCAAGGCACAGGGCTCAACTCATTTAGAGACTCATTTTTATAAAACAACCCTCAGAACTCCATTTTCTCCTTGGACTTACATTTTGCCCTCTGTGCAGAGGCACTCCACAGTCACAGACAGAACCTGCATGTACCTTACCCCTGCTTGCACTCTTCCAAGGGAAAAATAGAGTTTTCAGTCAATTTTTAGACAGTCTTCTAAAATGAAACATTTTATTTCATTCTCTTAAATCACAATTTTTTATTATGGTTTTGGATACTTTATTTTACTTTTTAATTGTTTAGTTTGAAAGTTTTCACCATTTTCACTTTTCCATTTTTATTTACAATCTACAGCTCTGTTTTTTTCCTGCTCTTTGGGAACATCGTAGGATTACATAATAATTTAGGGGTTCATCTTCCTTAACTAGGGTCCTAAGTGAAAATGTCTACTTTGGCCTATGCCTGGAGATCCCATTTATCAATAAATAGATGAAATAAATCCATCTGGAAAGCGGGTTTTCCATTCTATACTGGAAACACTAAATACAATTTAGTACTACTGTATTTGGTATTCTTAGAGAAATACTAAATGCTATAGTATATTGATGAAAAGAGAAAAGAAAATATTTTAAATGTTAAAAGATACTATTTTAGATAAACTCTGGCAGCTTTCCTGTGGGTGTTCCGTGCTCTGTATTGCATGTATATTTTACAAGTGTCCATTGGAATTTCTTTTTTCCAGACACCATTTAAACACAAAAGATGATCCCTGTCATAGGATAAAGTGTGGCAAAGAGCCAATTTCTCTGTAACTGAGACATCACGTGAATACAGAGATTGTTGTGAATGTATTTTACATCATTTTCCCTTGTTTAGTCATGGTAATGAAAAAACAGCAATGAAATTTGGAAGGTGTAAACTGTGTCTGAATCAGGGAGATGTTTCCCACTGTGAATTCCTCGCCCAGCCACGTGTGATTGTCACCAGTGACTGCACCAACATCCACCTTTTGGGAGTAATCCTTGTTTTTTCCAGTCTCTCCCAGGTTACTGATAGATGACACAGTGAAAAGCTTCCTGGTTATAAAAGCAGGGAATCCCATCCGGGTGAAGATTCCCTTTGAGGTGGGTATTCAGGGCTTTGGAGAAACTCTGTGCCTGGTTTTGTGAAGATTCCCTTTGAGGTGGGTATTCAGGGCTTTGGAGAAACTCTGTGCCTGGTTTTGTGATGCACTCAAGAGCAGACAGGAAAACTGAGCCACTGTTCTTATGTAATGGAATTTTGTCTGCAAGTCACTGGGCAAATAATTTGGCCTGCCTGTGCTGTGTAGACTTTCAGGGTGAGGAAAACACAAGCCAAAATTGAGCTGTCAGTCTTGCCATTGGTGTTTTATGACATTGTGGTCACTCCTTAATCTCCGCAAACAAGGCTCAGTGCTGTCCACCCAGCCTTATCAACGTTATCACCTGAAAACATTGCTCTGTCAGACTTTCCAAATCAGTGACTTCCCTGTGACTCCCTCTGGAGGCCTTGGGGCACCATTTCCAGCAACACCTTCACTGTGCTTGTCTCACCAAGCAGCAGCACTTGAGCTCTGTGACTTGAGAACTGGGCAGGCACTGACAGAAATCACAGTCCTTTGGTGTAAGCTGGGAACAACACAGGCTTTTCCTCATGGAAAGGGTGGTCAGGCTTTGGAAGGAGGTTTGGAATCCCCATCCTTGGAGGTGTCCAAGGAACACCAGGACGTGGCACTTGGAGCTTTTAAAGTGGGGATCGGGCACAGGTTGGACTTGACAGCCTTGGAGGTCTTTTCCAGCCTTAATGATTCAATCATCCTGTGAAGTCTGGGATACCAGAGGAGGGTGATGAAGGGTGTGTGTTTGCTGGCCTTTCTCCTAACCTCTGGGACAAGAGACCAAAGATGGCACAATGAAAATAAAGACTTAGAGGATGTTTTTTCTTTCCAAAACCAACAGATCTTTTTTTTAAAAAGCAGAACATATTAGATCCTGAAGTTATCTGTCCTTGATCTGGCATAGCTTGGTTGACACAGTTCTGAACACTTTACTGCAGTAACATCCTTAAAGGACAAAAAGGAAAAAGTTGCAAAGAAACTGTAGAGCAGATCAGGGCTCTCAGATCCATCTCAGATCCATCTTACACAAAGATGTCATGGAGGTGCATCTTTGGGGTAAGATAATGAAAGTGAAGATATAAGACATAGTCTGGAAGTGAAGCAAGTGGCTGTGACTTGTTGTTGTTTCCAGGGATCTCCAGAGCCGGTGGTGACCTGGTTAAAGGATGGGCTCCCCCTTCCCAGCCGGGCTGCTGTGAGCACCGAGGATGGAAGCATCCAGCTGCTGCTCAGGGCAGCCGAGTTCAGTGACAGCGGCACCTACACTGTGGAGCTTGGGAATGGGCTGGGGAAAAGGGAAACCTTCAGCTTCCAGGTTCAAATTACAGGTAACTCTCTGCCATCCATACAAACCTGCCAGCAGCTCCCAGTCAGTCCAGGCTGGGGCATGAATGGACTGAGAGCAGCCCTGGCAGGAGGACTTAGGGGTGCTGGTGGGTGAGCGCTGGACATGCCCTGGGCTGATCCCCCAGCATGGGCAGCAGGGCAGGGGGGGATTCTGCCCCTGTGCCCCGCTCAGGTGAGACCCCACCTGCAGAGCTGCCTCCAGCCCTGGGTTCCAGCACGGGAAGGACGTGGAGCTGCTGGAGAGAGTCCAGAGGAGGCCACAGAGCTGCTCTAAGGGCTGGAGCCCCTCTGCTCTAGAGCCAGGCTGGCAGAGCTGGGGGTGTCCAGTCTGGAGAAAAAGAGGCTCTGGGGAGAACCTCAGAGCCCCTTCCAGTGCCTAGAGGGGCTCCAAGGGAGCTGGAGAGGGACTTGGGACAAGAGCGTGGAGGGACAGGACAAGGGGGAATGGCTTTCCACTGCCAGAGGGTAGCGGTAGATGGGATATTGAGGAGGAATTCTTCCCTGTGAGTGGCACAGGCCACCCAGAGAAGCTGTGGCTGCCCCTGAATCCCTGGAAGTGTCCAAGGGCAGGTTGGACAGGGCTTGGAGCACCCTGGGATAGTGGAAGGTGTCTCTGCCATGGCAGGTGGGACTGGATGGGCTTTAAGGTCCCTTGCCACCCCAACCAGTCTGGGATTCCATGATTTACTGTGAATAGGCAGAAGGCCACAAACTGCATTTGGCAGGATGAGCTCTGATGCAGTTTGGCTGTGCAGGCACAGGGAGAACCAGGGTACAATTGTCTGTGAGATTGTCTGGGCACTTTGTGATCTCACGTGTCTGCAGGACAGAGCAATCCTCCGACTAAAACTGTCCTTCTGGTGGAGGTCAGCACAGGCTATGGGACGCTGAGCACAGCTCTCCCAGCTGTGACCCCAGGAGGGGAAGCAGCTCAGCTGTACCTCCCTCCTCTCCCCGCTCAGCAGTGCAGGTGTTGTGCAGCAGCTCAGTTCATAGCAAATGCATCTGTGTGCCTGGAGAAGGAATGGGATTATGTCCCTTCCAGAGACCAGGATGGCCACTGAGCCCCAAACATGCAACAGACTCCAGGGTTTTAGGATTCTGTGCCACTGTCCCTACAGCTGTGACATTGTGTGCCCTCCCCTGGCAGACATCCCTCAGCCCCCTGGAGCCATCCGGCTGGAGGAGAATGTGCCTGGCACAGTGACAGTGACCTGGGACCCCTCAGCATCCGAGCAGTGGGAGAAGAACCTGTATTACACCGTCCTGAAACGGGAATCCCAGAAGGGGCTGTGGCATGTGCTGGGGGACCTGATCTACAACAACAAGTTCACCTTCACCAGGGTGGTCCCAGGCAGGGATTATTACTTCAGGGTCGTGGCAAAAAATGATCTGGGAGTCAGTGATCCATCAGAGACTGTGCAGCCCTGGAGGATCCGGAAAACAAAGGGTAAAACATTTTCAAGTATTTCTCTGTATTGTGTTTTGTTTCCTTCATTGCTTCTAACACGCCATCCTCAGATGGGTCTCTCCTCCTGGGAACATTCAGTTGCCCACAACAGGAATGCACAGAGGTGCCCTGAGGAATTCCAGCTGGGCAGGGAAGGTTTGTCCTTTCTGCAGACAGACCCTTCATTCCCAGCCATTATGACATGCAACTTGCCCCAAAATCAATTCCCAGCAAAATCTAAGGCTTAAGTATTGCATAAACCAAAATTTCTGACTTCAAAGTTAAATGTTGGGTAATTCTTAGGAGCAGCAGAGGTTACAATCCAGAGGTGCATGGGATCTCTGGCAACTTGCAGAATTCCAGACACTGCACAAGCAAACCCCTGCAAACCCTGCAGTGCTGGGAGCAGTATCTGAGTTTTTGGTGCTGTTTATTTTTCACAGCTGAATTTCTAGTGAAAGCACAGAAATACAGGGGAGTTAACCAGAACCAGCCCCCGAGGTTCCTGGTGCCACTCAAGCCCCATGTCGTGGTGTCGGGCAGCGAGTGTCACATGAGCTGTGCCGTCGGAGGCCACCCGCCCCCCAAAATCACATGGTACAAGGACAGCAGAGACCTCTCCAGAGATCCCAACTACTTCTGCACGAACGACTTCGGAGTGTGCTCCCTGGTGGTGCTGGGGGTCACCAAGCAGGATGAGGGGGAGTACATGGTGGAAGCCAGCAATGAAGTGGGCCGTGCCTTCAGCAAAGCCTTCCTCGCCATCAAGGGTGAGTCTGCAGTGCTGCTTCCCTGGCCGACCCAGGGGTGTCACTGCTCCCAGCGCTCAGAAATGGTCCCCAGCCAGCTCTACCTGCTGACAAAGCAATGGCACGTTTGGGCTGCCTTTCCAAATTCATTATGGTACTCGTGATCAAGTACCAAACAGAAGCAGAAATCAAAAGGCAGATGGGGGAAAAACCACTTGATTTCTACACAAGCCATTTCTTTTTTGGCTAACCTTGAGCAAATTTTTTAGAAAGAACAATCCCATCTTCATTAGGTAGGATAATATCAAGCTTAGATTTCTCTCCAGTGCAGGTGCTGCAGAATAAAGACCCTGGCAAATGTGCCAGGTGAGGAGAGCAGTGAGAGAACAGCCGGTGTTTGGTGGGCAAAGCCAGCACAAAGGAACGAGAGGGATGTGGTCAGAGGCATTGGGATCCTGATGTGGATGGAAGGGCAGTGGGATTGGCTGGGGAAACACTCATGGGTATACTTATGGATAAGCACTGTTGGTAACTCTACCCAGTGAAACATCCTTTACTTGGAGTTAAGTATTTTTCTTTAAATGCAAAATACCTCGCTGGGATTACAGGAGTGGCGAAATGGGTCAGTTAAACTCCTGTCACCTCTTGCAGACTTTTAGGCCCTGTAACATTTCAGCTCCCCCTCCCAGGGAGTCTTTCAGACTATTTCTCATCCCCCTTCACTACAGCCCTGAGTTGCTTCTCTCTTGCTCTCACTTTCAGACTCCTCCCTGTAGTGTGGCCCTGCTGAGAACATCCCTGCATGGCTCTGAGGATGAGAAGGTTTTGGTGAGGACTGGTCCATATGAAGGCCGTGCACTTATTGTGAGATGTTCATTACAGTCCGAGGGGGTTATTTTTCAGATTCAGTAATTGCATGTTGAACATGATGCTGCATTGTCATCAAAACTGGAGGAAAAAAAGCTTTAAGAGCATTGTATTTTTTTTTTTTTTTAATGATCAGGCTTTCCATGAGACCTTTAGAACACAGCTTAAAAGCTTCAGGAACACAGAAGATGAGAGGAAAAATAATTGGCCAAAATGAAACTTTCCGTGGAGAACACAGGTGGGAGAGACCATCCTGCCACAGCACTCACCTGCGACAAGGACATTTCTGGACACCAGGGATCTCTGGTGCTTTCACATATGCTTTTTTAATCACTTTGGATTCCATGTGGTTTTCAGCAGGTTTCCCAAATCTGGCAGAAGCAGTTCCGGATGTGTTCTATTACCAGTAGTAGCTAAGTAGATTATCTTCCCTAATCTCTAAATTAAAAAGAGCATCTGCCTGCTCATTTTATCTGGGCAGGAGACGAAATCTCAGACCAGCCTGGCATGGGTAGGTGAAACTCCCAGTGCAAATGCACTGGTGGGAAGGACTGGAAGTCTACAACCACTGTCTGAGCAGAGCAACTCCCAAAACCCACAGCGCAAAGGCTGTGCCAGTCCTGAACCACCCCCAGCATCACCTGTGCATCCCAGCTGCTCCTGGTCACGGCACTGCTGGGAGGCTTTTGCCTCCTGCAGAAAGAGGTGAAAAATCCTTCCTGTCTGACCAGAAATACGAGGTACCCCCAGGGAGCTCCTGCCATGGCCAGGGGTTCCCATCACTGGGCCTGGACAGCAAAATGTTCTGGTGGTTGTAGGAAGGTGCCACAGGCAGAGCACCAGGGTTACTTTGTGACAGGAGAGAGCAGAGCCAAACGCAGCTGTGGGGCTGGAATGTTCCATCGGATTACATTTTGTACAGTGTTGTACAGATGTAGCAGCAGCCGATTATGAAATTAAACCAAAATTGAGTAAAATCTACCCCGAGTCCGTGTTTAGTCTGGAGAAAGAATGCCAGTCAGTTCTTGGATCCGTCTGCTGCAGTTTCACATCCGATTGCTGCACATGGTCATTCCACATGGAATTCCTCCAGCAGCTCCTCCTCCTGCTGGGCTGGAGGCAGGCGGATCTCACCTGCAGGGCGGATTCGCTGCTTGGCTGATAAACACAAAAGGCAAGATGGATGCAAATTGGAATTGGAGCTGAGGGACCTCGGGAAGCCCTGGCACAGCAGGAGCGGGAGATTCCTGCAAGTCCTGCTGAGATGTCGGCACCAATTCCAGCAAATCCTCTGCTGCTGCTTTACCCTGCGAGCTTCGATCCCTGCCGGGGGAGATCCCTCCCGGGAATCATCCCCGGGGTGGAAGCGCCATGGCTGGGAATGTCCCAGGCGGGGCTGGGAGCACCCTGCTGTATGGACGGTGTCCCTGCCCATGGCAGGGGCTGCACTGGGATGGGATTTTGGGTCCTTCCCCACCCAGCCCGGGCCGTGCCTCTGAGGCTGCGAGAGGCCCAAGCACGGAGCCGCTGCTCGGAACCAGCCCCGCGCCCCCCGCGCGCAGCGCAATGGTCTCGCCCGGGGCGGGGTTTCCCCCGGCACCGCCCGCAGATGGTCTCTCCCGCCCCCAGACGTCCATCACGCCAGTGCCGTCGGTGATTGGTCGATCCGCAGCGCCCTCCTCGAAACAGCCAATGGCGGCGCCTCCCCGCCCGGAGCCAAGATGGCGGCGCCCAGGGCTGGATCGGAGGGGTCGCTGGGGCTCCTGTCCCGCGGAGCCGGGAGCGTGGGCCCCGAGCACTGCGTTTGTGCCTTCCAGCGTCCCTCGGCTGTGGGAGAGGCGCGGGCACCGGCCGGGCTCTGAGGGAGCGGCGGCAGCGCGGGACGAGACGGGCCCGGGGGAGCCCGAGCGCCGCCGGGGCGGGGTGAGAAGGCGAGAAGATAACAGTAAAGAGAAGGAGAAACGGTCAAAGGTGGCGGTTCGGGCGTGGGGCGGCCGCGAGAGGAGCTCCGTGACCGCGGGGGTCACCGGGCACCGGAGCGTCCCGGGCCGGGAGTGCCCAGCACGGCTGGGGCCAGGCACGGCGATGCCCTCGGCGGGGTCCTGCCCTCGCCATTGCCCCCGAGTGCCGCCGGGGCCTGTGCCGGTGCCGCTCCTCGGGGCGTTCTCCTGGGGCTCCTGCGGCCTCTCCCAGCTCCGGGAGCGGTGCGAGCTGCCCTAGAGCTCCGCGCTGCTGCCGGAGCAGCCTCGGGATCTCCTGGATTTCATATGGAGCGGGGATTCCAGCCGGGGGAGAACAGCGGGGGCTGTTCCGCGGGTGCTACACTGGGACAGGGCGGGCGACAACATCCCCCGGGCCGGGGCACGGGCGCAGCTCCTCGGCTTCTGTTCCAGCACAAGTGTCCAGGACCTGCTGTACACTCAGCTTGTGGATAAATCCTGGGGATGCTCCCGGTCCCGGGCAGTGGGTCCAGCCTGGAGGGCAGCGGAGAGTCCCCCTTTGCTGAGGGAAAGGGATGAAGATTTTGGCCGGTGAAGAGGGGAACAGAGGCAGGATTTTCCCCACCCGCAGGTAGGTTCATTCCTCACCCAGAGAGATCAGGCCTTTTCCAAGATCCCCCTGTCCTCCTCCAACACCGGCAGCTTCGTTTTCCAGCCTGGAGTTTGTAAACCAGAGTCAGGTGTGGGGAGAAGGCAGCGGGGTCGCAGCGGGGCAGCTCCCACATGCCAGGGTGATGGGGTGAGGGCCTGGGAGCACCCACGTGTATCCCACTGGAACAGGGCTGTGCGTCCCGGCAGAGAGGATCTGCTTCCAGCGCTGCCGCGCCAGGCACAGTCTGTGTGTCCTCTGCTCGCCACAGGCTGTGGGGAGCCCTCTTTGAGCAGAACTAGGGCATGGCTGGGACCAGCTCCTCTTCTAGCAGCACATCCCGGGCAGTGGTGCCCGGCTTCATGGCAGGGGTGGAATAATGGGTTTGGAGTGGACACAGGAACATCCTGCCCTGCTAGCTGCTGAGAGGCTTCATCTACCATGCTTGGCTGCAGGAGGTGGCACCTGTTCTGCCATCCTGCTCTCCCAGAGAAGGGATTGCGAGGTGTGGGCACAGCTCGGGGTGCACCCAGCATGGCCTGGGCACTGCCGAGGGTGGGACAGGGTGGACAAACCCTTCTCCCTCTGCCTGCCAGGTTCTGGTTTCTCTCCCTGAGTGCCAGCATCTCCTCAGCTGCTCTTTGTCCACCTGTTTTACTCACTGTCAAAACAACCAAAAAGCCTTCCCAGTGTGTTGGGTCAAATTCAGCAGCTCCAGCTCTTAGTTCAGTTTAGCATTTATTAATGATAACACATAAAATAAATAAAAATTATTTTTGTTTGTAATTTGAATGTTTCTTTCATCCTTTTCCACCTGGTCTAGTGGAAGTTATCTCTTCGTGGCAGGGGGGTGGAACTGGTTGGTCTTTAAGATAATTTCCAATCCAAATCTTTTTAAGATTCTGTGACTCTCTGCGGGGCTGCTTCTCCTTCCAGAAAAGATTTGTATGTACCAGAGGATGTCCCAGAGGGACCCTGACCTGTGGCTCCCTGTCCCCAAGGTCCCAGTGCTGCTGCTGGGGTGTGGCACTGCTGCAGCCTCTGCTGGCACTCGGGAGTCCCTTGGAGCCGCTCCCCAAAATTCCCACCCCATGAGAGAGCAGCAGTGCCCCATTAGTGGAGTTTGTGAGCAACGAGAAGAGAAACGCTCCCGAGCTGGGAGGGAGGGATGAGCTGTCCCTGAGCCGGGAGGGAGGGGCTGTGCTGTGCTGAGCTCCCACCCCGCGCGGGGCAGGGTGTGCTGTGCTCAGCTGTGCCTCTGCCAGCGCTGGGATTTTCCCCCGTGTTCCTGGGCTGGGTTTGGTGTCACTGCTGAGGTTCGTGGCTGTGCCAGCCTGGGATGAACGAGCTGGGGAGCAGGTTCCAGCAGCGTTACAGCAAAATCCCCCTCAGCCCCTGAGTAGTGAGGGTGGATCCTAATGGGGCAGGAAGCAGCTCCTCACACAGGAGCCTCCTGGGCAGGAGGTTGCTTGGGGTATTTGGCTGATTTGCACCAACCCTCTTCCCCCACCCTCTCCCCCTCCCTCCACCCCCCCGAATTCTTTCGGGTTTTTTTGTTGTGATCAGATCACCATCTGATCTTTGGTGGCTTGGAGAGCAAGATCAAGTCTGCCCATGAATCAGCAGGGTTTTCCAAGCTGTTTTCTGAGTGCTGATAATCTCACTCAGGAACTCACTGGTCCTTCTTCCCTTGTCGATTTTCCCTTCTTAGGCCCTGCTTAGGAAGGCTTTTCTCCATCCAGCACAGTGACCAAGGCTCTAAGGAGCAGAAGGCAGGAGCCTTCGTTGTCGTCTGTGGGTTCCTGGTCTCTGTGTGCTGGGAATGTCCATGTCCATGTGTTTGCCCTGCTCAGTTGTGTGTCCCAGTCCCTTCCCTCCAGAACAGAGCTGCTCAGGGCAGTGGGACTCAGCTCTTGGTGGAGCCCCTCTGGAAGGAGCTGCTGCTCCATCCAGGAGAAGTTTGGATGTCCTGGTTCTGCTGGGAGCAGGAGTAGGGGTGGGAGTTGTGCTCGTGTCCTCGGGGAGCCTTTTGTCCCGGAGAGCTTTGGTGCATCCAGCAGTGTAGAGTCCTTCCCTGGCAGGGCCTGGCTGTGCTGGTGTCAGTCCCCGAGCAGCTCCTAAGGGTGTTTGGGTCCCTTTCCCTTTGGGAAGTGTAACTCCTCTGTGGCTGCAGGAGTCCACAGCCCAAGCTCCTTGCAGAGTGAGGTGGGTATGGATTGACCCTGGGCAGGGTTTGGCAGCCGAGGTTTGCAGCCATCTCCTGGATCAGGTGCTGCAGGAGGGGACCCGGGGGCCTCTGGAGCTCGGCAGGGAGCTGAGCCTTTGGAGCAGCTCCTCCCTGGCCGCACAGCCTGTCCCATCCCTTCCTCTCCAGGCAGGGGTGCTCGAGGACTGCGGAGCTCCCTGGCTCTCCCGGAGAGTTTTCCATGCGGGAGGCTCCGCAATTCCAGCTCTTTCAGAGCCTGGAGACACTTGAGCCCCCGTGAGCCTCGTTTAAGAGCTGCCATTGGCGTCACCCACCTGGAGCTCTCCTTTCCTGGCTGAGGAGATTCAGGCAGGAGCAGCTGGAAACTTGAGGGTGCCCTGACAGCTGCAAACGTGCTGAGAGATCTCTTCCTGTGACATTGGTGAAGACATTAAATACCCCTGGTCCCAGCAGGGACCCTGAGCAGTCCTGGGGCCGCACGAGAGGGACTAATTTGGCACTGACCGTACAGCTCTGGCTATTCCTGAGGGAGGTGATCCCAGCCCTGGTGTCCTGGAACACCTGCAAGGGCAAGGTCTGCCCAGGGAGGGACACTTTGTGCTGGAGGAGGCTGGTTTGGGATGTGGCCCTCCTGGGGAGGAAGAATGGGAGCCCAGTGGGGTCGTGGGTTGCTCCATGGCTTGCTGGGGACAGGGTTTGGAGCACCCCCTCTGCAGGGTCAGCTCTGCTTGTTTTGTTCATGGGAAGTGACAGGAACTGGGTCTCCTTCTCCAGCACACCTGAACAGGATGGGCAGGGGACAAGATGGGGACACAATGGAGCCTCTTCCTGACCCCTGGCCCTGGCTGCACCGGCTGCCATTCCCTCCTTGGAGCACTCCATGTGCAGGGATGATGCTCCCAAGGGGACAAGCTCTACTGTTACCAGATTCCAAGTCCGTGTCCTCTGCTCCTGTGGGTTTGGATGTCATGGGGGTGTGGATGCCTTCCCTGTGCCCCTCCTGGCTGGGAGTGAACCCTCAGAGCTGGGGTGTCTTTCCTGCATAGGACAGGGGTTCCTTGGAGGCTGGAGGGGGACACCGATGGTTCACGTTCCCAAAGGCTCCAGCTGGAAGTGTTGCCATTGGCACTGCAGGGAAGGAGACCTGGGCAAGTGTGGGGTGTTCCCAAACCCTCTGCAGTGTCCCAGCAGTGGTGGGAGCCCAGCAGGACCCAGCTCAGCTGAACCTCTCCAGATCTGGGCAGTGGGTGCAGAGCTGCAGCTCCCAGGGCACTTCCCACCCAAGGCACTTTTCCTGCAGGGAGTGTGTCCGGGTGCAGGAGCTTCTCCACGCCTGAAGTGGAGCTGTCAGCCACGAGCACAGCTGGATGGAGGTGTCCACCAGATCATGATTTCCTGCCTAATCTTAATTCTGGGGCTGATGACATGAAAGGCAAACCAATGCCATGGAGCAGGAGGGTGTTAGCCCTGCCCTGCCCTGCCCTGCCCTGCCCCGCCCTGCCCTGCCCTGCCCTGCCCTGCCCTGCTGAGGGCACCTCTGGGGAATGCTGGACTCCTGTGTGTGGATCCTCATGGGACACGGCCTGGGGTGTGGGATTAAACCAAACCCTGCTGTGCCTGATGGAGCTCCCTGGTGTCCAAAGAGTTCTCTTTGAAGCCAGGATGCAGCAGGCCAGCACCAGTTCAGTGAAGGGTGATGCTGTGTGTGCTGCTCTGACAGCAGCCTTGGGAGGCACCTTGATCCATGGAAAAGATCCTGTGACACAACAAGGAGCTGTTTGATAAGGAAACCATCTCCACATCTGGGCAGCTCAGCTGCCGTTTTTGCTGTATAAATGGACTTCTGAGGTTTCTCCTTGGTCTGTGCCCAACCTTGGCAGTGACAGAGGACTGGGGGTCTGCCCTCTGTGTCCTCTCTGCGAGACCAGAGGTATCCAAAAATTCAGAAAAAGGAACATGCTGAAATTGGAGCTGTCCAGCTTGCAGAAGGGAAGGCTCTGGGGAGAACCTTAGAGCCTCTTTCAGGGCCTGGAGGGGCTCCAGGGGAGCTGGAGAGGGACTGGAGACAAGGGCCTGGAGTGACAGAGGAAAGAGGAATGGATATCCACTGCCAGAGGGCAGGGATGGATGGGATATTGGGAAGGAATTGTTCCCTGGGAGGGTGGGCAGGCCCTGGCACAGGGTGCCCAGAGAAGCTGTGGCTGCCCCTGGATCCCTGCAAATGTCCAAGGCCAGGTTGGACATTGGGGCCTGGAACAACCTGGGCTGGTGGAACTGGATGAGCTTTGAGGTACCTTCCAACCCAAACCAGTCTGGGGTTCTATGAAATGGAACTTGAACAAAACCACTATGAGCAGCAAACTGCCATTGCTCACAGTGGCTCACACTGATTTCCCTCAGCCTTCCAGTGACTTGGGCTCCTCCTCGCCCTGGGCAGGCTCAGCCTCTGCAGCAGATGCAGATTTGCATGACAGACCCAGAGGCTCTGAGCTGGGAATTCTGTTACCCTGCACATGACATTTCCTCTCATTTCCTCAGCCCCATGCAGGGAAGCCTTGCTCTGACCTGGCCCAAAGCTCCAGTCTGGGCAATTCCATCCCCTCCAGGATGGGCTGGGAGTAGTTGGAGGTTCCATATGTGGTGGCTTCTGTGGTTTTTTGTTTTCTGTGTCCAGAGCTCTGCCTTTCTCCCCTCTTTGTCTGTGTACAGCCACCTGCCCCCTGTGTGGTCCTTTTGATGGGGTGGTGCCTCAGAGAATCACAGAATCTCCTGAGCTGGAAGAGACCCACAGGGAGCCTCCAGTCCAGCCCCTGGTCCTGCACACACACCCCAACAATCCCCCCCTGGGCATCTCTGGGAGCAATGTCCAACCCCTCCTGGAGCTCTGGAAGCCTTGAGGCTGTGCCCATTCATTCCCTGGGGAGCCTGGGCAGTGCCCAGCACCCTCGAGGGAAAGAACCTTTCCCTGATCTCCAGCCTGACCCTCCCCTGACACAGCTCCAGCCCCTCCCTGGCTCCTGTCCCTGCTCACAGAGAGCAGAGGTCTCAGCTGCAGCCCCTGCTGATATTTCACCTCAGCTCTTTTTCTCCAGCTGAACAAACCAAGTGCCCTCAGCCACTCTTCACATGATTTTCCCTCCAGACCCTTCCCCATCTTCTTCTCCCCCTTTGCCTGGTGCTGGTGCTGCCCCTGCTGCTGTCACTGCTCAGGGAACCCCAGAATTCTCGGCTGTCCTTGCCCCCCAGATCTCAGCCCCTTTGCTGGCTGCAGCAGCTCCTTCCCCCCATCTGCTGCAGGGCTGGCAGGGGCTGAGGGGGTTCTGCTCCCCAGCCTGGTCCTGCCTCTCCCCTGCCCACGCCCTGCTCCTCTGCCCTGGCATGGCCTCTGCCCCCGCCCGCTGCTCGGGGAGCAGATGAAAGCCAGCGTGGTGCCTAATTTATAACCAGCTTGGAACTCAGCTTTGGCAGGGCAGAGCACGCCAGGAGATGTGGCAATGCCCAGGGAGCTGTGCTCACACTGCTTATCAAAGGATGCTTGAAAGGCTCAGCAATGCAAGGGGAGGGCTGAGTTGCTTCATTCCAGCAGAGGATAAACTCCTCTATTACAGGGACACGTGTTTGGGAGAAGGAGCTGAGAGCTGGATTTTAGAACTCGTCCAGCCAGGAACTCACAGCTCCTGGAGCCTCATCCAAAGGGAGCCAGGCTGAGGAGAGGGCACCTGGCTCAGCAGGGCTGCACCACCTCCCTGTGACACCTTCTGGAGAAGCGCCCAGAGGGCAGCTCATTGCCTTTAGCACAACCCCAGATGCGAGTCAGTCCCACGCCAATGGCCCTGGGACCTGTGGGCAGCAGGAATTGTGGCCAGCACTGACCTGCTGCTGCCTGGGCAGTGCCTGGCAGTGCCTGACCTGACCATTCCTTCCTGCCCTGAGAACTGAGCCCAGAGCCCTGGCACGTGTGAGGAACCAGCAGGGACCACAGACCACAGGGCATGGCTGGTCACATCCAAACTGGTCACAGGGCAGCGTCCAGAGCTTCCCTGTCACCCCCTGTCCCTGCTGGGAGGTGCCACTGTCCTGGCTGCTGGCCCTCTGTGCTGGAGGGAATCTCATGGTGCTTGAGAAAGTGCAGGACTTGAGTGGTCCAGCGTGGGAGGGAAGCACGAAAGGTCTCTGTGTCCTTTCCCTGCCCCTCAAAAGGGGGGGTCTGTCTCCTTGAAGGCTCCAGTGCAGCAAGTTCCATGGGGTAAAAGGCACTTGCCTCAAATCATCCAGAGCTCCTTTTTTCCCCTCTCAGACCCCCTCTTTTCAGGGACAGGAAGAGTCCAGGAACTGTTCTCCCCATGAACCATCCCCAGCAGCCAGGACAGGTGGGAGCTGAGGTGCAGCCTCCTGCCCACAGGGGAACATTGGCTGTGAAACCCTGGGAGCACAAGGAGCCTGAGGGACACTGCTGTTCCCTGAGGGAAGGTGCTGTGGTGCTGCTCAGGCTGTTCCAGCAGCTGTCTCAGGCTTTTGGGGTTTCTGGGGGCCTTGGAGAAAACTGTCCCACACTGGATCCTCTGTGGGTGCCTCGAGCGTGTGACGTCCCTGTCCTGGTGTCCCTGTGCTGCAGGGAGGCTTCAGGGAGCAGCTCCAGCCCAGCCCAAGCTCCTCCACCATCAGCTCCTCTCCAGCTCTTCCTGAGCTGCTCCACCCAGCTCTCTCCAGGACAAAGCCCAGGGTTTGTGCTATAAACTCCCACCTTACCTTCCCTCCAGTTATTTCTGACACAGGAAGAACCTCTCTGAGGACAATATTTATGTCACAGACCAGCACAAGGGTCTGAGAGTAGGATCCATGGACACAACCTGCTCTGAGGAGGAGGCTCCCAAAGCAGGATGGCTGGGAGCCCATCCATGGATGGGCAGTGGATGACCCAAGGACCCCAGAGCAGCCTCTGTGCCTCTTGATGTGATGGCTCTTCCAATGCTGCTGAGCAGGGCAGACCCTCAGGGCACCCACAGGTGGGTGGGGGTCCCCTTGGCCAGTGCTTCCTTGTCCCAGCCACTGGGACAGGACCTCTCATCCTGACCAATGTTGAAAAAGTGTCCCAGTTGCAAATTTGTCCTCTTTGCCTTCCCACAGCTGGGGCAAATGCTTTGGATGCCATACGCTGTGCCAAGAACAAAAAGTTTCTCTTCCCAAGGAGGTTCCCTCCTCCCAGAGCTGCTGCTGGGCTGCAGCAAGGGGCTCTTTTCTCTCCTGTTCAGTTCCCCAGAAGGGCAGGAAATTCCCAGGACATGAGGCCTCAAGTGGAATATGGAGTAGAAGTGTCTGGGAAACTTGTGTTAAACCTCATTTCTTCCCAGAAGGCTCTAAATTTTATTGTATTTTGTCAAATCAACTTAAATCAGAGATTAAAACCCATTCAGAATAGCTGCTACTCAGTCACTCCTGAAATCTCCTCCCTGGTTCTCCAGAGCAAACACTGGACAAATGTCAGCCTGGTGTGATTACAGGAGGAGCATGAGGCACTTTGATCTACAGAAGCAATGTAAGATTTCCTTTTCAGCCATCCTAAGCAGCAGAGCAGTCCCTAATGAGGAAATTTTAATGGAATTACCTGTGTGTTCCAACCTCAGCAGCTGAAGTGTCTGTAAAGCACGGGGAAATTGCTCCTCGGTGCCACAGAAGGGGCGAAGCTCCTCTGCAGCCTTGGCAGCTTCCACTGCCCAGCAGGAGCCTCGAGTCTGCAGAAATGGCAAAAAAACACAAGAAGGCCCAAATCAGCCGTGTTTCACTCAATGCCTCCCTCTCACAAGGAGGTTTGCAGTCCTCTGGATGGTGTGAGTTTGGAATTTAAAATGGTTCTACTTGGCCAATTTTGGTTGCACAATGTTCACTCCTGGTCTGTGCATGGAAACTCTCTCTAAGTCCATGGAGTCGTTGGTTAATTTGCTTAAACCTCCATTTTTCCCTTCTCAGGGAAGACCTTTGGTGCCAGAGGAAACCAAACCCAGGGCTGAGAGAGGAGGTGACTCCAGCCTGGAGAAGCAGAGGTTCCCCAAAAGTCCCCCAGAGATTCCCCAGAGGTTTCCTTGTCCCTCTGGGGAAGGCCCAGAGCCCTGCAGGGTGCTCTGGAAAAGGACAAGTGACTGTGCAACAGGGACAATTCCAACTGTCCATAAGGAGAAAGCTTTTTCCATGAGAGCTGTGCAGCCTTGGGGTGGGATCTTCTCTGAGAACTCACTGGGCCAAGGACTGCAGTCACTTGAGCTGGCCTAACACTGAGCCTTGCTTTGAACATGACCTGGGGCTCAGGACCTCCCAGGGTCCTTCCAGCCAGGACCTTTCCTGATTTCCCTGACCTGACGGGCACTGACAGTTCCCACACGTGGAGCTCATTGCATCCTGCAGGAGACACAAGAGAGGGAGATGTCCCCTGACAGAGACAATTCTTCCTTGGCTTTGGCAGCCTGGAAGCTGCTTTCCCTGCCCCAGGACAAGGCTGTGTGGGACATTCCTGCACAGATGACTCGATCAGGCTTCTCCATTCCAAACAGAGCCGTGTGGCAGGAGGGCAGGGATGCACTCTGGAGTGTCAGCCTCCTCTTGCTCTCCTTGGCTTTGTGCCACGGTCACACATCAGACCCTGCCTGAGGATCAAATGGCAGAATTCTGCTTCTCCATTTTGGATTTGCCAGCCAGTGTCCCCAGCTCCCTCTGCGGTGCCTGGGGCTGCTGGGATGTGGAGCAGGAGCTCAACCAAGGGCCTGGGAGGTGGAACCAATCCCAAAGCAAGGCCGAGGGGAGGTCACACCTGCCCTGCCCCGAGCCCCTCGGGCTGTCCTGGGGTGTCTGTGCTCCCTCCCTGGGATGTGGAGCCACAGGGAGAGAGGCTGCCCTGGCAATGCTCAGCTTCCCACAGCAGCCTGACCTCCCCTCACACACTCACAGGACTGCAGGAGCTCAGCCTGGAGATTCAGCACATTTCCAGTCCAGAGCGGATTTTGCAAGGACAGACCTGGCAAGAGGGACTTGGACAATCAGCACCAACTGTGCAGGAATGACTTGGATGCTTGAACATCCCTGTGGATGTCAGGGAAGCTTCTTCCTCATCTCTAGCACTGTTCCACGATGATGGTTCAGGTGCCAGGTCATAAATTCTCTTGGAAAATCTGTGTTTCCCTATTCAGTCTGAAGGTGAACATGTGGATACTTGTCCACCTTGCAAAGCCAATCCAGGATGGACTGTTCCTGGAAAGCAGGAATGAAACAGAGAATCTCTGCAGGCCATGCTGATTGGCGTCAAATGTGATCTCTAATCCCTGGTGTTGGGTTTCAGTGTTAAAATAAAAGATATCCTTCAGAAATCGTGACAGTAGCATGACTTGCATAAACCTATGAAGCGGTTCAGAGTAGTTTTTACTTAACAAGGTCTCAGTGGTTATTTAGAAAACCGAATGAGCTTCCAGGCTATCCTGTTCATCCTTTCCTGCTGGGATTGTTATCACCAAAGTCCTTCCCTGCAGCCCTCAGTAGGTACCAAGGGAGTAAATAAAACAAGGGAGAAGCAGCTCTGCCCCAAGTTTGGCATCCAGTGCTGTCTTCATCCCCCCCTCCTTGGGTTTTCCCCCAGCACCACAGGATGCCTCAGCCTCTGGAGTGGGGTGGGATGGAGGATGAGCCCCATGGGTTGGCCCTGCTCTGTGTGTCCCACCTGGAGAGTGTCCCCAGAGTGGTGCTGCCACAGCCCTCGGCATCCAGAGCCTTCCCTGGGGGAAGTCTGGTGCTCTCAATTGTTCTTGGGAGTAACTTGGGAATCTATCTGTGCTCTCTTCTCAACCATCTTCTCTTTTTCTCCTTTGCCAGGGTTCCTCACAGCAGCAGAGGCACTCAGGGATTGCAGTGGGGCACCACAGGATGCACACAGGGGGAGGAAAGTCCCCATCAGCCTAGCCTGGTGCATCCCACCCCAGGGAGGAGTCAGGTGCTGTGCAGGGATCGGAGCATTCCCAGTGCAGACAGCAAGGAGGATGGAGAGGCAAAGTCCTGGAGCTTTTCCACAGGAGGGGATGACCAAGGATTCAGTGTGACTCATCTCCCATGGCATGGCCTGGTGGGCAGCAGTGCTGGGCAGTGCTGGTGCCAGGACACGGCGGGCATGGGGTCAGCCCGACATTTTCATCTGGAAAGGAATCACCTGTGTTGGCAGTGGCAGAAAAATCCTCCTGGAATTCAGGAGGGCAGGAGGCCGGGCCTGGAGATGGCATCGCTGCAAAGCTGTGATCCCAATGCTCTGCTCCTCCCCGTGACAGGACAAACATGGCAGTGTCACTTGGCAGCCTGTTGTGGGGACACAACCCTGCTGAGGGGCTGGCACGTCCCCATGGGCAGCCACAAGAGCCCAGCCCTGAGGGGGGACCAGCACAGGGCACGTGTCCGACCCAGACGCTCCGAGCAGCTCCCACTCTGCCCTGCTGGCAGCGCTCACTGTCAGGGGAATCAGCAGCAATCCCAGCTCATGGGGCCCCAAGCACAGGCTGCACCCCCTGACTGTGCCACGAGCACAGGGAGTTCCTCCTTGCACCCATGCCCTCCCACATGTCCTCTCTGAGGATGTCACACCCTGCCACGGAGGTGTCAGCGGCACCAAGGAAGTCCCTGGGACAGGGCCAGCTCCAGGGATCCTGGGCTGGGCTCTCTGTGCAGTGTCCTGGGGCTCCACCTGGGTCTTTGTTCCCAGACTCAAACTCCACCTCAGGCTTTGCCCTTGGGCTGCTGGGCCAGGTCTGTAGCAAGGAGGGGCTTTGCCAGCAGGGTCCCCAGGTGAGTCTGGGTGTGCAGCATCCCCCCCAGGGCTGGGATGGGAGACAGAGCAGGGGCAGCTCCCCCTGACCTGGACACATCCTGGGCAGAGAGGACTGGGAAGAGATGGGAGAGAGCAGCAGCTCCTTGGCCTGTTCTGGAGAGGCTCCTCAAGTGAGATGGGGACACAAGGAGTTGAAAACTGGGTGGGTTGGCCTTGTCCTGGAGGGGAAGCAGAGATCCTTCTTGCTCCATCACCATCCTCCCCTCCCAGGGCACCTCCCTGGGGCCTGCCCTTCCCTGGCAGCTGCACAGCCACTCCTGGTGCCTGTTTCCAGAGTGACCTGCTGACCATGTCCCTTTTCCCTGCTGACCACATCCCTTTTCCCTGCTGTCAGGCCTGCACAGCCCTCAGCACTTCCAGCAGTTCAGAGCTGTGATGTTGTTGCTCACCAGAGGTGGGGCCTGTTTGTCAGGGGATGTCCCAGCATAGGGAGGGGCAGAGGGGACAATCTGTGTCCTCAGCTGTGATGGTGCTGAGTCTGGAGCTGCTGTTGGGCCCCTGCACTGAGCTCTAAGGGTGCTCTGCAACCCAGAGCCACCCTGTCCTGCCTGGTGTCCCCCTGTCCCCTACATTTGCCACCAACAGGGGCAGCAAAGGCAGGGAACTAGGAACATGAGCCCATGGAGGTCCAGCTGACAAGGACAAGGGCTTGGCCTGCCCTTCAGGCCCAGGGTGGCCAGGATTGGAAAATAGGAGACAATGGAAAGTCTGGCAGAGCTGGGTTTGCTCAGATTGGAGAAGGGAAAGTTTGGAGAGATCTTATAGCTCTCTGCAGCCAATTAACAGGAGTTGGTAGAGAAGATGGAGCAAGTCCAGAGGCCATGGAAATACCCCAAGGGCTGGAGCCCCTCTGCTCTGGAGCCAGGCTGGGAGTGCTCACCTGGAGAGGAGAAGGCTCCACCTTAGAGCTCCTTCAAGTGCCTAAAGGGGCCCCAAGAGAGCTGGAGAGGGATGGGGGACAAGAGCCTGGAGAAACAGGACCATTCCCAAAAGGAGGAATGGCTTCCCACTGCCAGAGGGCAGGGATAGATGGGATATTGGAAAGGAATTGTTCCCTGGGAGGGTGGGCAGGCCCTGGCACAGGGTGCCCAGAGCAGCTGTGGCTGCCCCTGGATCCCTGGCAGTGTCCAAGGCCAGGCTGGACTTTGGGGCCTGGAACAATCTGGGCTAGTGGAAGGTGTCCCTGCCCATGGTAGGGGTGGAACTGGATGAGCTTTGAGGTCCCTTCCAAATCCATTCTGCCCCAATCCATTCTGGCATTCTGTGAAGATGGAGTCACACTTTCTAAGGTGCATGGGAAGAAGAGAGGCAACAGGAACAAGCTGGGGCATGGGAAATTCCTTTTAGATACCTGAGAAACAATTCACCACGAAGACAGTCAAATACTGGGAGAGAGGCCTGAGAGGCTGTGGAATCTCCATCAAACCTCCACTGGACAAGGTCTGGAGCAATTTGGTTCAGCCCTGCTTTGGGCAGGGTGCAGCCCCTTCCCAACTCACTCCTTACATGTTTCTGTCAGGGAACACCTCAGTGATGTTCCTGGGTTTTTTATCTCCATTACACAGCCCAGGCTTTCAGCTGGCCAGATGCAGCTGCTCTGCCTGAGGCATCCTTCTGTTTTGGGGAGAAATCAGGGATTTCCTTGCTTTCCAAACTCACATGCACACTGGGAGATCTCTGGGGCTGGAGAGATGTCCCTGCTTTGCCGAGGGCCAGCCCATGACCTGCTTGGCACTGTTGCCTTTTTGTCCTCCCTCAGCACCACTCCAAAAACCTCTCAGTGCCATACGTGTGCAGGGAGTGGAGTGGAGGGGAGGTTTTACTCAAGAACAGCCTGGCCACAAGTCTCAGCAGGCTTCTGCCTGGCTTTCCTCACCATGGCAGCTCCATGTTCCCTTCCAGCTGGATCCTGTTACTCTGTCGGACCCGAGCTCTCCATCTGCCCCCTTCCTGTGGTGCTTTCTGGTCCCACAAAAGAGACACTTTCAAGGCAGGCAGAGTGAAACCAAGGTGTGCAAATCTGAAGAGCAGGTTTCCTCCTGGAGAAACCTTGCCAGGCTCTGTTAAGTCTCAGCTGTGCTGGGGCGAGGACGAGTCACTGCTCAGATAATGGCATTATCCTGGGAAATACAAGAAATTCCCAGAGTCTGCACCTCTGCCCCTCCTGGCGACCACCTGCCGGGAGGAAGGGTCAGCCCCCGGTGCTGAAATAACCCCCGACAGTTGGACTTCCTGACACCGGGGCTGGGGGCAACCATTCCCAATCAACCATTCCCCCAGCAGAATTCGAGCGCTTCGCAGACACTTCCAGCTCAGGAGCGCCCGACAAGTTTGAACAGGGAACCTGCGCCTCTCTGGGAGCAGCATTGGGCCAGCGAGCGCTTTGATTGCGATCAGGCAGCTGGCAGGAATCCCAGGAACTCGCACAAAAATGCTTTGAAGAGCCCAGATGCACAGGGCGCGTCCCGGAGTGGGTGCGGAGCGTGAGTCACGGCTGCGCCAAGCGCTGCTGGCCACGCTCGGGCAGCGCCGCGACCCCCGAGCCCCCCGAGTGCTGCCCAGGTCCCCACGGCACGGATTGCATCAGCCCTCCCACCTCTGCCCATCACAGCCGAGCATGGCCAGGGCTTTGCGTCGCTTCCAGCCTCGCCCGCTCTGCCCTGAGCTCCAGACACCAAGGCAGACGGGGAATTCGCTCGGGGCACTGCTGGGTGAGAGTGCTGCTGCTGCTGCTGCTGCTGCTGCTGCTGCTGCTGCTGCTGCTGCTGCTGCTGCTGCTGCTGCTGAGCCGGGGCTGCGCTGGGCTGCCTGGGCTGATGCTCCCCGTGCCCTGCTCAGGGACACCCACAGCCCGACAACAGAACCGCAGTTTGCACAGGACTGCAATAAAAGCCATTGTTTAAGCACCTTTGGCTCTTCCAGATACGGGTTTGGAATCTGTTGCAGAATCCCGGGAGATTCTCTCCCTTGGGCTAAACCGTGCGAACTCGCCCCAAGAAACCATTGTTTCCTGAAAGCCTCCCTAAGCTCCCTGTCCGCAGCTCCGCAGCCCAGCTCAGCACTTTGGGCAAGTTATGAAACGGGGAGATGCCAGAGCGCAGTGACGGGATGCGATAAACACGCGGACAGGGACAGGGCTGTTCCTCGCCCCGGGCCAAGTGACATTACAGGTTTGCGAGAGCTGGCACTTTGTTGTGCAGGAGCCTCCTGACGCTGACAGCCTGTCATTGATTTGCGAAAACACCGCTTGGCATCGATATCGAGCTTTCAGGAGAAACAAGTGGGGCAGAGGAAAACAACAGCCGGGCATTGCTGTGCTGCTCCTGCCTGCACTGCGAGAGCACGGCCTGATCCCCACCCCGTGAAACGCTCGGGAGCAGCAGGAGAGGAGGGCACCCACTCACTCCATCCACTCCATCCCACTGGGCATCACCCACCCGGCCCTGGGCAGCACCCACCCTCCTCCAGGCTGGCCTTGCCTGAGCATGGTCTAAAAGTCCTGCCTGGTTGAGTGACAGAGCAGAGTAAAGCCTCTGCATCCCTTGGTGAGGTATCAAGAAAGGTGGAGAGAGGGGACCAAAGGTAAACAAATACCCTCCAGTTGCTCTACTCCTGTGTCTTATTGACAAAACCTGGCTTTCTACTCCTGGGCTTCATGGGAAGAGAATCCTGGAGCATGGAAAAGGACAGTGCACAAAGCTCATCTTTCCCAGGAGCCTGCTCTGTGCTTTCTGATGCTGCTCTTGTTCCTATAAAACATGAAATGTGGACACAAATCAGCAGGGAAACACAAAACCTGATGGATGGGAGTGAAATAAAGCACCAGGCCTGACAGCAGCCAGACCCTGGGCACTGCTGATTCCCACTGGAGAGAAACTCCACACGTCCTTTCTCCCACAGCTGATCCATCTGGCAGCACGAAGGGCTCTGCTCCTCTGGCTGAGTGTTGGCACCAACACTCAGCTCCTGGTCCTGGGGCACCCAGGAAGCTTCTGCCCTGGGTATCCTCCCGTTGGCCTCCCTCCTGACGGGGACTGTTCCTCTTCTCCTGTATCAGCCTCCTGTGGCTTGGCAGGAGCTTTGTCAGCACTTGCTGTGACCTGAAACTGGTCACACCAGCAGCGAGGTGCTCGGTTCTCTGCAGACGAGTTGCTGCAGTGTGGCTTGGCAGAGGGAGAACTCTCTGCTCCCAGTCATAGCCTGGCGTGTAATTTCTTGCACAGCCATTTTATCTCCCATTCTTGCTAAATGTCCTCTTTTCGTCTCTGCTACCCCCGTCTCTGCATGCAGAGATTGCCCCAATGGTGCCCTGAATTCTCCATAGGCCTGTCCCTCAGACAAGGGGGACACCCTTTGGGCAGAGGTCCCTGACTCTCCAGGGGACTTTGTCAGGACCCTTCCTGACCCCTAGAGCTGGTGTTCTGCAGGAATCCTGCATTCCTGGGCTCAGAGGGGTGGATTTGCAACCTATGCAGGCAGAGCTGGGATCTGGAGTGGGTGCTGTGGGCAGTGTTCCTCTTACAGGCAGGGGCATCTCTTGGCAGTTAGACATGGGGTTGGTGCAGTTTGGACTGAGGGAAGTACTGGAACCCAAGAGGAGCCATGTGGGAGATGCCCCAGGCCCCTGGCAGCACCCTGCCCAGACCCACAGAGCCTCACCCCTGACCCTGCTCAGCGACCATGTCCATGCCCAGCCCTCGAGCCCCCCACCTCGCCCACTCCCCACTGGCACCTCCACGTGCCGCTGGCCCTGCGGGGCTGGGCAGGGGCTGGGCAGGGGCTGGGGGAGGTTCGGGGCCGGGAGCTGCCCCGCAGCGGCGCGGAGGTGCCGGGGCTGGCGGGGAGCACGTGGGTGTGTGCGGGCAGGGCTGTATATCCAGTCTGGCAGAGGGTGTGACTGCTCACACGCCGGGGAGCCGAGCTGCGAGCAGCAGCCCTGAGACACCCTGGGCCAGGGGACATATGGCAAGGAGGGGTCTGGGGGACTAAGCCCAGCGCAGACGGTGTTTGGTGGCCTTGTGTTGTCCGTGTGAGTGAAGTGCAGCCCCTGTGCTCCCCAGCCATGCTCCACTCCCCGCTGAAAACGGCGCTGGCCTACGAGTGCTTCCAGGACCAGGCCAGCTCCACACTGGCCCTGCCCTCGGACCACAAGCTGAAAACCAAGGGCACGGGGAAGCAGCGGGTCCAGGAGCAGGTGATGATGACGGTCAAGAGGCAGAAGCAAAAGTCGTCGGTGTCATCAAGCGTGGGCCACTCCAACCGAGGTAAAGTCCCACAGCGAGGGGGGACAGGGGACAGGGCTGGTGCTCTGGGGTGCTTTGGTGGGGTTTGTAGGGACTGCCTTGCTTCTCTCGTGGTCACCTTAGGCAGGCAGTGCCAAGATCTTTTGCACTGGATGGAAGGGTTTTAGGACAGGATACAAAGGTGAATGCATCAACTCCTTCCTGGCTGGAGCTGATTGCTGGGAGTGCTGCTCTGCTCCACATCCCTGAGGCACTTGGACATTTTAGTGTGGTGCTATAACCAATTTTTCCCTGGCTCTAAAGCTGGAGTAGCTGTCTGGTTTTGCAAATCCTTCCTCTGCAAGTGCCCCCATGGTTGGAATTCCCGTGGATGGGCACAGCTGGCAGTGCTCCTCCTCCACCGTGCCACAGGCTGGAGCTGGGGCTTTGCTGCCTCCTGAGCTCTGGGCAATTGCAGAGCACGAGGCTGTGCCCACACACAGGACACAGACCTCGGCTCGGGGCTCGCCTATGCAACTCCCAACACATCTCCCATCTGCAGGCTGAGAAGTATGGAGTCTCTGGGACCCCGGTGGGAGTGGTAGGAGGGAGATGAGTTGGGAGAAGTGTCCTGGTGTTGGTGGGTGGGGGTGCTCCACTTTGCCCGTGTTGGGGCGTGGGTGGTTCCACTGAGTCTGCGCCACAGAAACGAGCAGTCAGCTGAGCTGTTCCCACTGGAACCCCTTCCTCTTTGCATCAAGTTTGGGAAATGGTTCTCTCTGCCATCCTTGTGTCCACAGAAAGCTGGTCTGGAGGTAAAGCCCAGCTTTCCCCACCTGGAAGCTGCAAACCCAGAGGGTTGTGACAAAACATCTTGGCTTTTGGAGGTGCTTTTTCCAGCAGCCACAGAGAGCTCTGTCCTGGCTGAGTCCACCAGGGAGAGGAAATCCCGAGGCTTTGGGGGCCATGGGGGTGCTGGATCTGGGACTGAGCATTCAGCAGAGTCTGGAGTGAGCAGCGTGGAGAGGGGTGCTGGGTGAGTTGGGCCAGGCTCTGATAGCTTCTTGCAGAGTTGTGCCTTGTCCAGCAGCTCTTCCAAGCTGGATTGTGAGGCTGAATCCTGTGCTGGTGAGGTGCCATGTCCAGGGACATGTTTGGGGGTGGATTACCAAGAGTATGCTGGGTAGCTGGGGGAGGTGTGGAGGTGGTGCTTCCACGGGAGCCATCCCTGCTCGGGAAATTGCAGCTGCTGGAACAGAGGGAGTGGAGCAGCTCCAGAGCAAGGGCAGGTGGGCACTGCCAGGAACAAATCCCTGCTTCCTCTCTTTTTGTGGACACAGACTCCAACGGGTGAGGGGGGATCCAGGACAAGGAGAGCTTTTCCCTGCCACCAGAGTGGAAGATGGGAATCTCCTCCCACCTCCAGAGGGTTTATTGCTTAAGGTGTTACAGTGCCAGACCTGACAAAATAAAATACACAGCAGGATGAGCTGAGGGGCTCTGGATGGAGAGGGAGGTGGGCAGAGGGATCCACAGGCAGGAGGGAAGGGAGGCAGAGGGGGATTATCCTGCTTGGAGAGGAGCCCAGGTGAAACCTCTGGGAAAGGAAAGAAAAATAGCTTGGAAAAATTCCCAAACTGCCTGTTTCTGCTCAACAAGCTAAACCCCTCCTCCAGACAGTTTGGGGAATGTCTGGGAGTGGGAATTGCGTGGAGATGTGCAGCTCTGGTTTCTGTGTCCCAGGGAAGCTGAGTCACATCCCACTCCCAGGAGTTGCCTCCAAGCACAGGGCCCAGGCCCCCCCTCCCCCCTTCTCACCAGGGGTGATTGGCCAGCAAAGGTCCTGGGGGCTGATTCATCCCAGGGCATTCCTGGATGGAATTCCAGGAGGGTGAGAGGTTGCTGTTAGTTCCCAGGGTTGTCTCCTGGTTGGTGTTGGAGAGGGTCAGCCTCAGCTTTCAGGTGTTGGGTTTTACTGCTCCTGCCCAAAGATCAGCTGGGCAGCCCCGAAGAGAACAATTAGTTCTTCCTACAGAGTGGCTGTGTGGGTCTGTTGAACGTGGATTCTGCCTGTCCAAACCCTCCTCCACCTTCAGCTCCCTGCATCCCCTGGAATTTCTCAGAGATGCTCCTCAGAGGCAGCACAAGCTGGGGAATTCCCAAAGGCCCTGACAGGTGCTTGAGTGCTTTGTTTCCTCTGCTCCCAGACAGCCCCACAGTGGGGCTGGGCAGGTGTTGGGTCAGGCCCAGGTTTGTTGCTGTGTTTGGAGCTGTGGCTTGAGCTGAAGCAGGGCCCAGAGCTTCCCCCAGCTGCAGGAACCATGTCCTGGTGTGTGTAGGATGGGGAACATGGACATGGAGCCCTCACGCATACAGCAGGGTGGGGGTGTTGTATCCCATCACTGGAGTTCCTTTAGGGGTCAGCACACACTCCCTCGGTATTCCAGTGACTGATGGAGCCATAAATGAGTTGGTGATTTGGAGACCAGCAGGTCAGAGTGGCCACTTTGGAGATCTGGTGTCCCCCAGGGCAAGGTGGCCAATCTGGGCCCAAACTGGTGTGCACTGGGGTGGGACAGTGAGCACAAACCTGCTGCCAGCAGAATACTCCTGCACCCAGTGGGGCTGTGGCTCAGCACAGCAGCTACAGCTGTTCCCAAGGGTGACTTTCCTCCTTGGGATTTGGGTCTGTAGGCTCTCATCCTGGGCTTAGCTGTCCTTCTCCCCATGGCAATACCAAACTAGATGGCTCCCCATGAATTTGTGAGTAATCCAGATTTCTGGGGAAAATTAATTTCGGTGGCATGGCAGAGGAAAAGGCCAGGCCAGGCTGAACCAGCTCCTCGTAGCCAACAGCTCTGCTCTGCAAAGTCCTCTGGCTAAAGGAAAGTTCTGCCAGTGATTTGTCACTGAGGAGACATATCCAAGGAGTGTCAGATTCACTGTCCTACGGCTGAGCTGTGATTGAGAAGTTTCTGTGCTGGCTAAAAGGGGAGAAATCCCACCAAGATCTGATGGGATCCTGCCTGGCTTTGGTGGGGATCAGGACTCTGATGTGAAGGGAAGAGGAGATTTGGGGGATGAAAAGTCTTTTGAAGACTTCTGTACCTTCCCCCAGCATGAGATGATTCAATGAAAGGTTCCACTCTTCGACAAACCTCAGATTATTGGGATACAAAAAAAATCCCCAAGCCCATTAGCTCATAGGCCAGAAGGCAGAACTGGAGTTTTGTCACTCCCGCAGGAATCTCAGTGTCTGGGATTTCACTGACTCTTCTCTCCTAGAAGGCACCCAGGCTTTGCTTTGTGCCTCCCACAGGCCTCTGCTCTCCCTGTGTTTTTCCTATGTTTAATCATCCTTATTGTTTAAAGCAGTGCATAGTTTATGATTTAACTTGCCAAGCCTGCACTGCCAGTGCCTGGTTCTTGTCTTGCCTTTCCCTGCCACAGATTAATATTTATTAACAGGCATCCTTTTCCACAATCTCCACGTTGGCTCTGTGTGTCTGGCTGGCTTTGGGAAAATGGTGCTTTGAACAAACTCTCCTCCTTCCGTCAGTGCCAGCTGCAGGAGAGGAGAGCTGCCTTTGAGGAAAGGAAATAACTCCTCAAGAACAGCTACACTGGGTTCGATAGCAGCCTCAGTTTGCTCTGCAGTAATGGATAACAGGGATGGAGAAGGGGATGAGGGCAGTGGGAGCAGTGTAGGGGGCTCATAGAGATTGCACTGCAAGGTCTGGCACTTCTTATCTGCTGTAATTGGATTTTACCCTCATGAATTGTCCCACTGAAGATAAAAGATATTTTAAAGTGTCTAAGTTTTAAAGGAAATGACAATTTAGGGAGGGGGGAATCTGAGCAGCCTTCAGGGGTGTTTTCTGCCCACATGGTCACTGAGAGGCTGCACCTCATCTGTGTGGTTCTACCACATCTTTCCAGCTCTGTCCCAGCTGTTGAGGGTCCTCTGTCATGAGGAAAAGCTGAGGGAGCTGTGGGGACTCAGCCTGGAGAAAAGGAAGCTCAGGGGGGACCTTGTGGCTCTGCACAAGTCCCTGACAGGAGGGGGCAGCCGGGGGGGGTCAGGCTCTGCTCCCAGGGAACAGGGACAGGACAAGGGGAAACGGCCTCAAGCTGTGCCAGGAGAGGTTCAGGTTGGATATTGGGGAAAAATTTCTCCATGGAAAGGGTGGTCAGGCCCTGGCACAGCTGCCCAGGGCAGAGGTAGGGTCACCATCCCTGGGAGTGTTCAAAAGATGTGTGGATGTGGCACCTGGGACATGGGTTAGTGGTGAACAGTGCTGGGGGAATTGTAGGACTCTTTGATATCGAGGACTTTTCCAGCCTCAGTGACTCTGTGATTCCATGGTTCTGTGTTATCTGCTCTGAGTGCAATGGTTTGAATTGGCTCTGTGTTTGCCCAAGTGCACATGGACCCTTCAGGGACCTAAACAGCTGCTTGGGTGATAGCAGCCAGGACACAGACGTGGACATAGTCAGAAAAAAGCATGAGGGGAGCATCTGCCACTAAGAGCATTTCCACCTTGGCCCAAATAGTTTTTTGAGATTGTCGGGGTTTATCCCAAATTCCAAGGACCTCTGACCAGGTTGTGTGGTCTTTACTCTTGAGGTGTTTGAAAAGAGGGATCTCCTTCCTGTCCCGGAGGGCCAGGGATACAGCTCCCAGCTGGCTGTCAAGAGTAACCAGGCAGAGAAGTGTCCAAACCTGCACAAACAAAGATCAGGTTTTCTTCAGCCACCTCCACCAGAAAGTCCCCAGGTTCTTCCTGGCCTCAAGACTGACCTCTCCAAGCAATGAATCCCAGCTGTGTGGCAGCAGGAGAAGCATCTTCTCCAACCAGCAGGGTGACTTCAAAATGCCTGCAACATTTGAGGTTCTGTGTAATTACGTGTTTATAAGCTCTTGTGTACAAGGTCTGGGAGGTGAAGGCAACCCTTCCACAGCTGGAGAACACAAATTTGAACCAACTGCCTGATGCCCTGAATTTGGCCACATAGTGGTGAATTTATCGAAGAAAATTACAGATGTGCCTGAAGTGGCATATTTTGGGTGTCTCCTTGCTCAAACCCCAAAGTCTGCAGTGCATGGCAGGAACAGATCCTGAAAGGAAAAGTGTGGTCCTCAGGCAGGACTGATCAGAGGCACCTGTGAGTCAGGCACGGAACCCCTTTTTACAGCTGCTCACTCAGGAAAATGCTCCAGGTGCTCCCACCTGCAGTTTACAGGATGTTTACAGGGAACAAGAGGCTGATTCAAAGAAGGAATTCCAAGGAAGTTATCATGGAATGGCTTTACCTTCATTCTCAGGTATATGGTTATCAGATAACTGTGTCCTGGGGAGTCACCTGGCCCAAACTCACCACTTCCAGCACTGCCTTGCTGCTGCTGAGGCCCAACACTGATGTCCTGATGTGGAGCTGAAGGGAAATCCCAGGGTAGAGAGGGAGCACAAGGTGAAGGACATGGCTGAAGCTCCCATTGCATTTCTATGGCCACTTCCTTACCTTATCAGCAAGTTCTGTGCAACTGTATGTGCATGAGGCACTCGGAGCTGGGGAGATCTGGATGAGGAGCAGTGCCCACCGAGTCTCCAGACTACAGAAAAGGAGCTCCTGTGGCTTCCTGCACAGGTGCAGGGCTGGGAGCCGACCTGGCTGCTGCCTGTTCTCCATGCAGGAGTCTCTCCAGGTGCAGTCCCGCTCCTCTCCCGCTGACAATAGAAAGCAAATCTCATTATTTACACCACATCCACGGGAATCATCTTCCTGAGAAAATGCAAGAATTTTTAGCCACAAACCAAATCACCATAACAGGTTCTGGGTGCCTCAGGCGGGGCAATAAATTAGGTTTATTCCAAGGATCAGTGGCTGGAGGAGACCTGAGTGGCTCCGGGGCCTTTGTGGTTGAGCTTATCCAGTTTATCTCAGAGATGAGTCTTATCAAACAATCACAGAGATTAGGATATTTCTGACATTACCCACCAGTTTAGGTGCATAAATTAGGACAGGTAAGTCCTGAATTTGTACTTTGTTAGACATTCAGAGCTTCCCCTGGAAGTTAATTGGGGTGTAGGGTTTGCACTTCCTCATAACGGGACCTGGGATGCCACAATTATCGAGCACTTCTGAAAATGAAACTGAAATCACCCTGAACTCCTTTGGACCATCCAGAGGGGATTAAGAGAATTCCATTGTGGGAAGAGAATGATTTACTTAGTTTGTCTTGTAGTGATGAACGTGGCATTGAGTAAAATACTTTTTGGAGGGATCCCAATATTGTGGTGCCAGAGACTGCTGGGAGAGCTCTTGGAAGGGCTGGGATAGGTAAATCCAAACTCTGGTTAAAGCACTGAGAAACAGGAAATGGCTGATGGGTTCCTCCTGATCCAAGATATTTGCATCTTTCTAAAACAGATCTCAGAGCCAGTCTCACTTATTCCTCCAGCATCCCAAAAATAACAATGGAGATCTGTACATTTTCAAGAAAACAAAGTATAGACACACAAAGTGATCTTTTAGAGATGAGACTGGAATTCAAAGAGTGCGATGAGGTTTTGTAGTGTTTGACTGTTTTAGATCCCCAGCTGTTAAATAGACTGGATCATCCTTTATCCATGGTGTTTCTTAGTGACTATTGATTGATTTTAGCAAGCCTCAGGCTGCTTGTGCTGATGGGATTGGTGGGATTCAGTCATGGAGTGGAGTGGTGAAAGGGTCAGGGGTGGGTTCTGCCTTCAGAGAGGGAAACTGTATTTACTGCAAATCTTCCATGGCCAGACATTCTGGGACATGTAGCACAAAATATCCTCAGGTTCCTCTCATACAACAGCTAGGAGGCCACCAAGTTTCTCAGAGGAAAGGAACCCCTCGCCTGTGAGGAAAGGCTGAGAGAACTGGGATTGTTCAGCCTGGAGAAGAGAAGCTTCAGGGTGACCTAATTATGGCCTTTCAGTACCGGAAGGAACTGACAGGAAACATGGAGAGAGATTATTTACAAGGGCCTGGAGGGACAGGACACAGGGAATGGCTTCCCACTGCCACAGGGCAGGGGTTAGATGGGATATTGGGAAGGAATTGTTCCCTGGGAGGGTGGGGACTCCCCGGCCCTGGTTGTCCAGAGAAGCTGTGGCTGCCCCTGGATCCCTGCAAGTGTCCAAGGCCAGGTTGGGCACTGGGGCTTGGAGCAGCCTGGGACAGTGGGAGGTGTCCCTGCCCAGGGCAGGGGGTGGAACTGGATGAGCTTTGAGGTGCCTTCAAATGCAAACTGTTCTTGGATTCTGTTATTCCATGACCTCAGATACTGACCCCATCTCTGACCCTTTCTGCTCCTCTGCTTTGGGTTTTATGGCACTTGTCTTATGTGCTGCAAACCTTAGAGTGGTTTGGGGGGTGTGTGGTCTGAGGACTGGAGTTCTCAGCAGTGACAAGGGCTCCCCTTGCTGCCTGTATTCCCTGTGTTCCTGTTGAGATTTATAACACTGTCATTTTTCCATAACTAAATTTGCTGTTAAAAAAGAGTTCTGTGCTCTGAAAGGGGCCTGCTGGGAATACTTTCTCCTGGGAATGCTTTCTCCTGGGAGTGTTTTCTCGTGCTGACCATGCCTTTTCCATTTGCAGGTTCCATGTACGATGGTTTAGCTGATGGTTACGGCTATGGGACATCTCGGGGCAGCTACTACACCAAAACCCAGACAGGGAACAGCAGCTGGGGATACCCGGTAAGGCACTCCTTTATCTGGGAATTGTGGCACGGTCTGAGGTGGCCTAGACAGGAAGAACCTCTCACAGTCACGTAAGGAGGTCACAGTGCTTCAGAAACTCGCCCGAGAGGGATCCTGGCTCTCTTAGAAAGGGATTCAGTGCAGTGGAGGAGGAGGATCGAGGGCCCCACAGCTGTTTTATGTGGGGATTTTGGAGTGGACAAGATTTAGTTTAGATTTGTGGGTTGATATCCAATGGCATAAGAGTCTGGAAGCTGCCTGAAGGATCAGGGTTGGGTTCAGACTATCACAGCTCAGTTCAAGCCCGGAGCACATCCAGTGCTCACCTGGAGGAGTTCCCATCTTTGTTCCTTTGCACCAAAACATGGCTGTGAATGACACAAATGTGGCTGGGGAATGTGGATCAGGGGATTTGCATTAGAACTGTGCTGCTGTTCCCAAGCTCAGTGCTACTGCAGACCCTTCCCAGATATTATTTTCTGTGCTCGCAAAAAAGTGGGTCCAGTTCTTCCACAGTGATTTCCAAAGAAATTATTGCAGATTTCCAGAAAAAGCACAGGTGAGATGGTACCTGCCTTTGTGCAATGTGCATCTGGACAACCCACAGAGCTCCTGGTCCTTGGTGACAGACCCCTGGTACACAGGGAATCGCTCCAAACCACTCCACAGTCCACTGGGAGAACTTGTGCTCGTGTTGCCCCTCCACTTCAGACCTGTGTTCTGCTCTTCCCTGCTTTTCATCAGCTCTAAAGTAGAGAGGAGCAATTCACAGATCTGGGATTTGAATATGAGAAAAGCAAAGGGCTCCTTTCAACAGCCCTGGGACTGCAAAACAGCTCCATGTCAGCCATCAAAGGCTTGAACCAGGAAAGGTTTTGGTGGCTCCAAGCACACAGACAGGGCTGCAGCTTTTCCTACCAGATCCTTTGCCTGTTTAGAGCACCAGCATTCCTCAGCTTCAGAAGGATTTATCTGGGTCTTTCCTAATGGCCTTGTTGTAGCATGATGGCTTCAAGGCAGTGGTGTCACTTGCTGAGTTTGCATCACTGGGTGTTCAGTGTGAAAACTGGGAGCACTGGAGTGTCTTTGAAATGTTTATTTCCAGCCTGTCTGTTGGCCCATTTCAGTGTCCTTTGCTGTGCTGGTTAAATCCCAGTCAGGTGTCGCGGTCTTCTCGCTGAGAAGATACACACAGAATACAGGTTTTTCAGAAAGGAAAGCGAAGACTATTTTTAATGACTTTAGTTTAGTTTTTATACACTTTTGTTAAGTATAGGAGCTTTGTAACAAGGACAGAGATTGGCTAGCACATGAGAATCAATTAGTACACGATTAATAATTGGTAGGTTATTTCTAGCGCGGGGAGTAGGAATGGAATTCCATAACATTTCGTTATCGGAGCAGCTTTGATGCTTCAATGTCTGTAGTTTTAGTTTCTCAGGCATAACATGCAGTTTTTCCACACTGTTTGTTCGATTCCACGCTAACAAGGACATTCTGTTTTTGGACCTGTTCCTCTAGGCCCACTCTACAATATGGTTGTAACATTAGGGCTTCTGTAAGGGCTGCAACAGTCAGGGGGGCTTCTGTCACCAGAAGGGAAAAGCAAGTCCAGAGGAGGCACCAAGTTGATCAGGGGATGGAGAGTTCTGCCGTGAGGAAACACGGGGAGAGTTGGGATTGCTCAGACTGGAGAAGAGAAGCTTTGGGGTGACCTAACTGTGGCCTTGTAGTACCTGAAGGAGTTACAGGAAAGATGAAGAGAGATTATTTTCAATAGCAGGAGGAATGGCTTCCCACTGCCAGAGAGCAGGGTTAGATGAGATATTTTTCCCTGTGAGGGATGGAAGAAATTTATCTCTGTGAGGTGGGCAGGCCTTGGCACAGGGTGCCCAGAGAAACTGTGGCTGCCCCTGGATCCCTGGAAGTGTCCAAGGCCAGGTTGGACATTGGGGCTTGGAGCAACCTGGGCTAGGGGAAGGTGTCCCTGCCCATGGCAGGGGTGGCACTGGGTGAGCTTTGAGGTCCCTTCCAACCCAAACCATTCTGGGATTCTGTGATGGGTCAGAGCACAGGTCCATCCAGGTGTTCTGTTTCTGTCCCTAAGACAGTGGTGGAGCCCTGCAGAGGGTCCAGCCATGGTAACCAGGCAGGGTTTTAGTGGCCACCAGAAAAGTGCAACTGAGGCAGCTCCTGAAGCAGAGGTGCAGCATCTGAGTGTCACAAGTCAAATGATTGGGATGTTTTGTTTTGATGATATATTGCTGTTTGCCTGTTGTGATTCCTGAATGGAGTTTGTTGTGCTTTGTCCAAGCAAAATTGCTGTTTCAGCCATTCCAAGGGTTTGTAGATGGGTTTTTTCGTTAAAGAGGGAGGAAGCCCAGGCCCAGCTCTGCTCATGCTGGCAAGGTGCTACTGCAGCTCCTGTTGCTGGTGTGAGGGTTATTGCTTCCTTTTGTTAATTCCTGCTCTTGTTCCCAATCATTGTGGCAGCTGGACAAATGCTGGGTAGGTGGGAATGCCACTGCCTGCTGGGGGTTTCAGTCAGCAGTGTCAGTGTTCTGGGGAACAGCTGGAAGGTGGTGAGGAAGGGGATGAAGGTGATGAAGGTCAGGACCTCCATTAGACACCAGAGTCCTGTGGATGCAACAGTTCAGTCCCTTCTGGCTCAGTGGGGATTTAGGCAGCTCTGTCTGTTCTCTGAGAGACTCCTCTGCACCTACTGAGGACGGAAGGTCCTTCTCCAAATTTCAGTGTCGTGCAAGCCTTTAATTCTAAGTATTTTTGGTAAAGATCTTCAGGATCTGGGTTACTTTAGCAAAAAGGACCGAGACCTCTGAAGGATTCACAGTAAAATTTGTCTTACCTAACTGAGTCTATCTGAGAATCAGCCATTTAGTCCTGACAAGTTGTCAGACTCCTCCCCTGGCCAACAAAGACAGAGGTAGGGGAGGTGATTCATCTCCTCTATCTGGGAGATCTGTCAGGTCAGGATGAATCAGCCCCCCTGGATCCCTATCTCCTGCCGCTGGAGCTGGATGGAGCAGGGAGGTGAGTGCACAGGGAGATGACTGCACTCAGGGGCGAGCAGGCCCAGGTGCCACTGGCACTTTGGAACTCATAACCTCAAGCCTAAATGTGCTTAACAAGCTCAACAGACACCAGACTCCCCAACCACACTGAGCAGCCTCCTCCGTTCTGCTTCTTCCAGACAGTATTAAAGGTTCCACACATCCACCACCAGCCTCCAGCCTGGGATAACTTCAGCTTTTGTCTACAGACCTATTTGAAATCTGTGCATGTTCCAGGCTTCCTAAAAAATGTTTCCTGTTTGTAATTCCTGGGCTGTAAGACAAGAAACCAAAGATAAAGCAAATCTGGTTTTGAAGGCATTGCTGGACTTCTTTCCAGCTGGAGCTGGTGCTGTGAATATGTCTGAAAAGTGGCAAAGTCCTTTGAGGTGCACAGGCAAACTCAGGCACTTCAGGGAAGTGACACAGTGTAATACTGAGGGGCATGACTGACTCCCAGTCCCCCTGGAGTTAAAAAGGTGCAGCAGGGAATCCATGTCCAGGGTGTTGCTCCACAGCACCTGCACCTGAGACACTGCTCTTGAAGTGCCCTGATCTAAGGCCCTGCCTCAGATGGTGACTCTAAAGGTGTCCTGTCCCACCCACAGCTCTTAAAAGCTGCTGTTCCTGACTTCCTCCTTTTGTCTTTTTTTGTGTCTTCCTGGAAATGCCAAACTTCTCACTGTTTTCTTCCCAACTTTGTGAGACTGATGTTCAAATATTAGAGCAAGAGAAATGATGGATCTGGAGGAAGATCTGTTTCTGGATCAGTCAGTTTGGAACAGGCTGCCCAGAGCAGTGATGGAGTCCTCATCCCTGGAAGTGTTCAAATACTCATGGATGTGGCTCTTGAGGACATGGTTTAGGGTGAATGTGGCAGTGTTGGGTTAATGGTTGGACTCTGATCTTAGAGGACTTTTCTAATTTAATGATTCCCTGATTCTTTGTTTCTAGCACTTTGGATTAAACCCTTTGATTCACCCATTACTACAGATTATTTTCTATTAATTCTCCCTGCGGGGTGCCTCGTTTGCACCCTCGCTGTCCTCACTCAGCAGCTTCTCACTGCCAGTGCAAGGAACACTGAGCCAGTGAGGCCACTCCAGAAACTTGGAGGCACCTGGAGGGCAGTGGGGTTTTGCTCTTGGCTGCAGCATTTCCTTGGCTCATGTGTCAGGGGCTGGCTCAGCCCTCCAGGACGTTCAGCCTTCGGGAATTCCTTTGCTCAGATACCACACTGGGATGCAGTAACAGGAGGATCCATAACTGCAAACCCCTCTGTATCAGGGTGGTACCTCAACCCACGTGCTGTGGAGCCTTAGAGACATTTGTCGCCCTACTGCCACTGTGAGCTATGAGTTGCCAGCAGTTCCCAAAGCCCTCCAGCCTCAGGACCTGTGTCCTGGTGTGAGCAACACCTCAGGTCCCACAGGAGGGTCAGTGGTGACCACGATTTACACAGACAAACCTGGGGGAGGTTTAAGGAAGCTGGACTGGGCACCTAGACCAGTGCAGGCATGGCAGAAGCCTCAGCATGAACCATACCATCATGTCTGACAGTTCAGTTCCATCCCAAAAAGGAGGTCTCTCCAGCAGTATCGCAAAGCCACAGTCACAGTCGGCTGGTCCATGGGTTGCAGGGACTGTGGTGCTCATCCCAACTGTGGGCACAACTTTGGAGAGGCACAACCAAATTCCAAGCACACGGAGGGCAGCATGTGGGGTGTCACCAGCAAAGACCTCCGAGATCCAATTCCCACCCTGCTCTTGCCTGGGTCTGCTGGGTTGGCAGGTCTGTCTCTGGCAGGGAGTTGGGGCATTCCCAGGTCCCACAGCATGACCAAGGTGAGGCAGGACCAGGACAAGGTGCAGAACCCACCTGGCTCTCCATGCTGCTGCTTCCACAAGAAGGAAATCCCCCACATGACATGGGTGTGTCCCCCAGCACTGCCCCCAGTGAGGGCAAACAAACCCTGGATGTGCTGGGGAGGGAATCTCAGGTGTGTCCTGTCTCCAGGAGAGCCTCATCCCCACAGAGCTCAGCTGGGGCTTTCACAGAGTCACAGGATCAATGAGGTTGGAAAAGGCCTCTAAGACAGTCAAGTCCAACCTTTGACCCATCACCACCGAGTGCCAGGTCCAGTAATTTCTTGGACACCTCCAGGGACAGTGACTCCACCTGCTGCCCTCGGCAGACCATTCCAATGTTTAACAACCTTTCCATGAAGAAATTCCTCCTGATGTCCAACCTGACCCTTCCCTTGCACAGCTTGGCTTGATGCCGTTTCCTCTTGTCCTGTTCCCTGGCAGCAGAGCCTGACCCCCCCTGGCTGCCCCCTCCTGTCAGGGAGTTGTGCAGAGCCACAAGGTCCCCCCTGAGCCTCCTTTTCTCCAGGTTGAGCTCCTTTCCCAGCTCCCTCAGCTGCTCCTGGGGCTCCAGCCCCTTCCCCAGCTCCGTTCCCTTCCCTGGACATGCTCCAGCCCCTCCAGGTCTCTCTTCCGGGGGGGGGCCCAGGTGTTACTCTAACAATGCCCCTGGGAGCAGCTGTGCTCCCAGACTTAGGAGTATTTGGCTGGGCTGGTGGTGCTGGATTAAAGCGGTTACCTGCAGTAATTACATCCGTTATGGCACTAATGAGAAACACACACTGGTGATCCCTCTGCACCAGAGACTGTACGAAAAATTTTAACCCAAAGTCCTCTGTGAGGGGAAGTGTCAGAGCTTTCTCTCCCAAGAGCATTACCTGAACAAGAGGTGGTTGCTGCTGTCCCTGCTTGCCTCTGCCTTTTTGGACAAAACCTCTCATTGTCAGTGGGAGCTTTGTTCCATAAGGATTTCAGGTCAAAATTTGCCATTTGTTGTGATGACCCATCCAAGCTTAAAAGAACGCCAAAGAGAGTGGTTTGGATAATCTTGCCAAAGAAAACAAAGGTTTAGAGTCACTGCACATCATTGCTTGGTCAGAGCCTGGTGTCCCCGGGAGGTTTGCACGAGGCTTTAGGCTTTGGAACAGCAAGCTGGACATTGGCTTCCTTGGCCAGAACAAACAGAACCAGCAAGACCTAAATCTCAGCAGAATGAAAAAAACCAGATGAAAAATCATAGGGAAAGGCAGCTCCTGGGAGAGGTGGGAAGGAGCATTTCAGAAATAGATAAACAATGCATTTGCTGGTTTTGCAATTTTTCTCCCTGCCATGGAGGGAGCAGCAGTCGGAGGGTTTCGCAAGGAGCATGAGGAGCTCTCCCCACCCGGCACTCAGGGTGGGACCTGCTCAGGTTGCATCTCCTGTGCTTTGCCCTCCAGCCTGGGAGAAACCTGCTCCTGACGTGTTTATACGGAGCCCTCACTTCTCTGTCTGCTGCTCTAGAAACAAACAAATTGCAAGGGAAAAAAATCCAGGCAGGTAATGAACTGATGGCGTCCTCAGATGCAGAATCAGAACCACCCAGTTCTCTGGGAGGGCTCTGACGTGGGAAGGCAGAGCTGGATCCAGGCGCCATTCCTGGGCTGGTGCACCTTGCTCCGTGCTTCTGCTTCTCTGGAAAACAGGGGCAGGACAGAGACTTTTCCTGCCAAGCAAAAGGGTTTAGGGAAGAAAAAAACCAGAAAAGGACTCATGGCTGATGGCTGGGAAAATGCAATCTTGACTTTCTCTCTCAAACCAGTTTTATTCCAGCTGAAATAAGAGGTTAAAGACCTTTGTTTATCTGTCTCATGTTGGATATTCCACTTGTTGTTCCTTGAGCATATTGCAGGCTGAGAACTAGAGATCCACAAATGCTCATTAATTTAAAGGCAGGTCTGTGCTGCTGCCAGGGAGGGAAGCACTTCCTCCCTGGGCCTGACAGCAGCACCAGTGCCACCAGTGCTCATCACTGACAGGGGCACCGGTGCCACCAGTGCCTGTCTCCAGTGCCTTTCCTCCCTATCTGCCTTCCCTGTCTATGAATGAGCAGCTCCCAGGGCCTGGCCTCACACAGACAGACTCACTGCACAGTGGGGAGGACAAGTTCAGGCTAAAATTCAGGATGTCAGGTGGCCTGGCTGCCCCTGAGCATCCTCCTGTATCCTAAAGCCACAGGGGACTGCTAGGGCCTGATGGAATGCCTGGAATCACAATCATAGGATCATAGGATTGCAGAAGGGTTTGGGTTGGAAGGGACCCTAAAGATCATCCCATTCCACCCCCTTCCATGGGCAGGGACACCTTCCACTAGCCCAGGTTGCTCCAAGCCCTGTCCAGCCTGGCCTTGGACACTTCCAGGGACCCAGGGGCAGCCACAGCTTCTCTGGACACCCTGTGCCAAGGCCTGCCCACCTCACAGGGAGAATTTCTTCCCAATATCCTGTCTGACCCTGCCCTATGCCAGTGAAAAGCCATTCCCCCTTGTCTTGTCCCTCTAGTTCCTGATGAAGGGTCCCTCTCTATCCTCCCTGTAGCCCCTTCAGATCCTGGAAGGTGCTGTGAGGTCTCCACACAATCTTCTCTTCTCCAGGCTGAACATTCCCAGCTCTCCCAGCCTGTCTCCACTGGAGAGGTGCTCCAGTCACCTTATCAGCTTGGTGGCTTCCTCTGGACTTGCTCCAACAGTTCCACATCCTCCTTATGTTTGGAGAACTGTGCATAATATTCCAGGTGGAGTGTCACAAGAGCAGAGGAGATGGGAGAATCCCCTCCCTCCCTGCAGCCCACGCTGAGGGATGAGCCCAGGACATGGGTGGTTTTGTGAGCTGCCTGTGCACATTTCCAAGGAGTTGTGTGCTGGAAGAAGACACCTTCCAAGATGCCCTGACTTCTCAGCTCCTGTGGGTAGCAGCCTCAGTGACAGCCTGAGCCCTTCAAAACACTTCCCAGGTCCTGCAGTGCAGAGGGAATCACTGCCTTCTGTCTCCGCTGCACTTTGAGGGACTTCCTGGTCTTTCCCAGCATTTGCCCACACTCCTAAAGGACAGAGGTGTGGATGCAGTCTGGGGTGTTAGGAAATCTGGGCACTGATGAGGTCTGAAGGCCATAGATTGATTCTTTCCTTTCACTGCTGCTCTTCTGCACAGGGATAGCTCCCTGCACATGGAGTGGCATCAGCAGAAGTTGGGAGATGTTGTCAGGTGGCTGTTTAAACCACAGACTGTGTGACAGCATCACCTTCACCCTCAGAGATGGCATCTCTCCAGACAGAGAGTGCTTCCCTTCTTCCTTGCTCCTATCTCACTGATGGCTGCGGGGAGTTCCATTCCCTCGGCCACACTTGCTCCAGCACTAGAAGTGATGGTCCCTGACTTAGCTGGGTCAGCATCCAACACAGGGATTTGGGTTTTAGTGTGGGGAAGCTGCTCTAAGGCACAGACAGGGTGCTCTGCCAGGAACAGGAAGGGATCAGGTCAGCCCCGGCCATGCAGGGATTCATAGAGTCTTTGGAAAGGTCTGAGATCCACTGGAGCTGGCAGGAGAATCCTCATCGATCTGGAGCCTTTGGATCAGGCTCCTGCTGCAAAAAGGAATTCTGAGATACCAGAGGTCCGTGCCACTTGAAAGAGATTAAAATGGGCTCAGCCAAGCATCTGGTAGAATCAGCAATAAAAGTCGTGGACTGCCTTTGGTAATGAGCTTCACATCACACGGGAACGATTTTCCCATGAGTTTGCAAAAGGCTCCCCCGCCCTGCTGGGACCTGCTGGAACTTGCAGCCCAGGACTCCTGTGTTGCAGAAAGGTGTCTTTGCAAACAGCTTCACCCATCTTGGGGCTGCCAAGGAGGAGGACAGTGCTCAGCCACTCTAAAACCCAGCAGGAAATCTAGAACCAATGATTCTGTCTCAGTAAACAGAGACACACTCTCCCCTCCCCTTGGTGAGTGCACTGCAGAGCAAACCCCAGCTTCAGATAATCAACAAGTTCCTCTTCCAGGCTTCCCTGAGTTGGTTTCAGCAGATGCCCAGGGGCTCCACAGCTCTGCCAAGCTTCTGACAACCCTACAGAATAATCCCATCTTAAACTGACTCATAAAGAAAACCAGCAGGGCTCACATCTAACAAGCTGCTCTCTGCCCTGCAGCCGCTGCCAGCGGCTCCACTGAGCACAAAGTCCACCTTGCACCTTCCCACTGCAGTGCTGTCCATCCCTCACTGTCCCCAGGGTTTCTGAGCCCAGGAAAATGAATTGAAATGAGGATTATATCACCTCAGAAGGACATATACGGTAGAGCATGACTTCATGGAAGGTCACTTTGCGGATGCTGCATGTGTGCTGCATCCCAAGCAAACCTGGGATGGAGACAGCCTGTGTCTGTGGCCATTCTGGATTTTATCCTAGGCAGCACAGTGCTTCTCCCACTGCCAGAGAGCCCCCAAGACTCATCACATTCCACTCTGATGTGCCTCACCCTGGCTCTTCCTTTCACCTGCAACCTGTCCTGAACCCTAGGAGCTCTGCAGGAGGCTCCGAACCTGCCCCTGCCCCACTCAGCACCAGGTTTGTTCTGTGTCCTCTGGAGAAGACACAGAGAGAATTTGCTCCCCTTTTATCCCCTTGCAGCAACTCACCTGTTTAGATGCATACCTGAGAGTCTGAAAACTACTCAACAGTGATGTGGGCATCAGCAGAGCTGCACTAAAGGGTTTTGTCCCACCCAGGTGCTGCCAGGGACCCCCTTGTGAAGGGTTTCAGCCGTTACCTCTGCAGCTCTCCGGAACACAGCCGAGGGGATTCCCTGCATTCCTGAAGATCAGTTTGTTAATGGAAATATTTGGCTTAATTAATTAACATAATGACAGTTCTGCAGAATGTTGGAGTCAGGAATGATGCTGAGTGTGTTGGGGCTGGGATGGAGTTAGGGCAGAGCCGAGGGACTAGGGATGAGCCGGAAGAGGATTCCCATTTCTCTGTCATGGAGTGTTTCTAGGTTAGGAAATAGGGATTTTTTTCAGTGACATGAACTATTACACCAGGCACAGGCTTTTCACACTTCCATTGAAATTATTAGGAGCCAGCGTTGCCTTTTCTCTCCCAACCCAGCCAAAGGGACTCTTGATGGCCTTTGCAGAAAGCAGCACCCAAAGTGCCAGTGCTTAGAGCTGGATGAGAAAGAACCACTTTGATCCAACAGGAGACCATGGATTAGCTTTCCCAGGATAACCAAAGGAAGTTGTATTCCTTAGTTCTTTTTATCCCTGTTAGCTGATCCCTGGAGATCTCCTTGCCAGACTGCTGAGGGGATGCAGAGCACAAACTCAGCATCATGGGGCAAACAGCACTAAACCAGTTTAATTTTTTTTTTTCTTTCTGGAGTACACACCTGAGTGAGTTGTCTCTCATTTGGACATAACCCTGCAGGCTCCCACAAGCTAGCACTGACATCCCAAAGGTTTAACATTGCAGAAGAAGATTGAATTCAATTCTGGTGAGGCAAACTTGATGCAAATCTGGAGGACTTCTGGTGAAGCGGTGAAGGCATTTTGAACTGACAGCAGGGCAGCTAAAGCCATCTTTTTGTTTTGCTAATTGTAGATGGTTTATTTTACCATCTTTTATCTTTTCTTTTTTACTTCCTGTCTTAGTCATCTCAGTTTTTATTGCACATTCCCCATTGTTCCCAGAGCATCCCATTATCTGAGCAGATACTACACGCCTTGTAACTCATAAGTAGATATTCATTGTCTCCACTTGTTTCTTGGCACAGTTTGATTCAAGAATCCTTTCTTACTCCCTTTTCACTCCCTTTACTCCCTTTCTAAAGAACTAATAGATGGGAGGGGAAGAAAAGAGCATGAGAAAATTAAAAATAAATGCAGGCACTGCTGGAAGGTCAGAATGGGGCATCAAGCTCCACGATGGCGAGAGGTGTGCAGTGAGCTTCTGTAGTTACAGGGTGGGCTAGACCCCGTGTATTGGGAATAAAGCACTTTCTCTATTGCTCGGGTCATGTCTGAGCTCTCAGTTCTATTTTAAAGTTCCTGGATCCCACATCCTGATCCCTCAGTGTCCCTGATATCCAGGTGGGGTTTGGCTCCTTTGTAAGGGCTGCAGGTTGGATAGCCTCCCATAAATTTTGGGCAGGAAAGGGCCTGAGAGGCCCAGGGTAACAGGCAGCCAGGGTGGGCCCGGCAGGGCCGAGCTGCAGCTGAGCCCTGACCCGCTGTGTTTGGTGTTTGCAGCTGTACAACGGGACGCTGAAGCGGGACGTGGAGAGCCGGCGCTACAGCTCCTACAGCCAGATGGAGGGCTGGGCCAGCCGGGCCCACAGCAAGGCCCTGTGCAGCCCCCGCCCCGGCAGCGACTACTGCTTCGTGCAGAACATCAAGAGCAGCCGCAGCGAGCCCGACCTCTACTGCGAGCCGCCCCGCGGCACCCTGCGCAAGGCCCACGGCGGCCGGGCCGAGCACAAGGCCACCCTCAACCGCCAGAGCATCTACAGCAGCTGCAGCACCCAGCAGGGAACCAGCAGGACCAGTAAAAAAATGCCAGCGAGGGCCCTGTCCTGCCCCTCGAGCAACAAGCCCGACGTGGTCTATGCCCAGCCCATGATGAGCTGCAAGCAGGACGGGGTCTATGGACAGGCCCAGTCCAGCTCCAAGTAAGTGCTCCAACCCTGAGGGGGAGTGGGCAGTGCTGGGGAGCTCTGTCCACCAGAGCCAGGCAGCCCTTACAGTCGCTGCAGAGCCCTTACCAGTGCATCCTGCAGCAAAGTGGGTCAGATGAGTCACTCTAAAGGGCTTCATTTCGTTTCCTGGGCTCTGGAGGGGAGCTGATAGGACTGACTCGGTGCAGATATCTCTGCTGTAGCTCTGTGATGTTGGGCAACACAGTCCCTCAGTGTCTGTGGTGGCGTCAACCCACAATGATATGAGGGCGGGGAGGTGAAGAGCAGAAGGCCTGGTGTGCAGTCAGGGTGTCTCTCCTGGCTGTTCTGCTGCTTCAGTCTGGCAGAAAACATACCCAAAAGAAACCTGTCTTGGAAGGAGTCAGTTCCTGAGGGTCTGGCTCAGAGCAGAGCTGAGAGCTTGCTGAGCAGTGGGCTTTCCCTCTCTTCTCTCCACCCAGCCCCTGCTTCATTTGCCCAAAAGGTCTGATTTGGGTTCCAAAAAAAATGGACTCATAAATTGAAATAAATATACTAATTGGAATAATCTGACTAATCAGGAAAGAGGAGCCAGTGGAAGCTGTTCAATTCCTTCCTGTCCAGAGCATCCTGTCCCATTTGGGGTAGGAATATGTAAGAGTAGAGGACGGTCCATCATGTTTGAGCATCAGATCCCTTCTTGCATGTTGTCTACAAGCACAGGGCATGTAAAACACAGCAGTGAGCTCAGAGCCTCCCAAGGACATACCTGTGAATGCAGCAGAGCTCCCACTGACAATCACCTCATTTGGGTGGTGTTCCAGGGGTGGGGACTGAAAGCTGCCCCGATGCCCTGTGCTACCTCCAGCCCTGGAGGACCAACCATGTTCTGCTGCACTCTTGGGAGAGACTTGGTCTGCATGAATCATAATCTTGGAAGTCTTGGAAGACCATGCATGTTTTGAACTGCAAAACATTGTAGTGAAAGCCAGAGAAGGAGGGGCTGCAGCTTCCACAAGAGTCCCCAGGGCTGCTGCACTTCCTGTGCTGCATCACCATCACACAGGACTTGCTCTGCACCAGCCCAGAATCTTTCACAGCTCTGTGACAGAGGGGGAATTTTGTCACGCAAATCCTAAAAGCTCCTAAACTCATTCCTGGTGGTCTCTGGTCCCAAGGAGAAATTTCCCATTGCAGGATAAGTATGAGGCTGTTTACCAGAGCTCATAGACTTTGTCACAACTTCCACCAAAGGCCTGAAACTGTTGAGCTGTTGCCCAAAGGAATGATGGAGATATTGGGAAAATCCCCTTCCCTGTCAGCAGTGTGAGCCAAACCATGCCCTTTTCCACATCTAAATGTCCCAGCTTACTCTGGCTAAGCCTCCCTCCTTTGGGATTGAGTAGGAGGGTGTGCCCCAGAGCACAGATGCCAAGAAACATCACTGCCCCATTAGAATGTTATCATGAACCCTTAGCTGCCCATGAGCCCAGTTACTCCATGTTTGACACATGTCAAATTAGCCCTGGCCAGCCCAGAGCACTGGTGGCCTTGGCTTGCTACTGTCAGCAGCTCTGTAAATCCTCTGGAACGGGAACCAGAGATGTTACACAAACTGCAAGTGACTTGTTCTAGGGAATTTCTGACTAAAGAGCAGAAAAGTGTAGTGGGAGGGATGGCAGAATGCCCAAACCCAAGGCTGCGGCTGTGGCTCCTAGAGAGGACACAGCTTTGGAGCTGTTAGTCCTGGCAGGTTCTGGCCAAAGCCACAGTCAGGGGCTTGGTCATGGCTTTGGAGAGGTCACTTGGAGAATGCTGGCATTTTCTGAGAGGAGAACTGCTGTTGTGAGAGGGATCCTCTCCAGCTCTGGCTGCCCTTGGTTAGGGAGTGGCTCCATTTACACACTCCTGGCTCGGGGCACGGCTCATCTGGCAGAACTGGTTCTGCTGTGGAAACGTCGGGCTCCACGTCAGGCTCCAAGTTGGGCTCCAAGCTGGGCTTTGAGTTGTGGGCTCAGCTGGGGCTGTGTCCCCTGGGTGAATCTGATGTAGCTGTGGCGCAGTCCCTGCTCTGCCTGAAGCTCTGCAGAGCTGCACTGGTGCAGGGGGAGCCTGGTACAGGAGTTCTGCTCAGAGGGGAGGAGGTTGACAGCAGCTCTACTTAAGGCTTTGGAGACATACAAAGGAGTTGTCCTCTTTGGAAAAATGACTCTTTTGGATGACTCTTAGCCCTCAGAAGTGTCTTGCACACTTCAATGGAGCAAAGCACCGTTGGCCTTGCTCTCAGTGTGCTTTTGTCGGGGAAAGGCTTCAGAGGTGGGTCAGGACCAAATCTGGGCTCTCCTTGCTGTGTAGGGCTGTTGTGTCTGGAGGATTCTCCACCTGGAGATCTCAATCTTCACCTAGCTCCCCCGATGTTGGGTAAGGAGAGCTTTGCTTGTAGGTACCCTGTTATTAACCTCCACATGCAGGGACAGGGCTCAGCTGGGTCACAGCTGCTGCCAGTTCCCAGTTTGGGGCTCTGTCCTTCCATTCTGGTCATTCTCCAGGTGAAGTTTGCGCCTTTGTGACATGAAGAATTCTGTGTTCAGTTTTTGTGCTGCAGATCTCCTGTTTAGGGATGTGCTGGATGTCTTGTCTGCAGGTTTGCTAACAGCCTGCAAGAGCCAGGGGAGGACTGGATGCTTTCCATACTTTCTGAGGTGATCCATGGGGTGATTTCCATTGCTGTGAGAGGGATTGCAGTGGGACCTGTGATCCAGTGGGTCTGTCTGTGATACAAAACTCTAATGGATAACGCCTGTGGATAATGTCAGTACTGGCTCAGGAGCAGTGCTTCTCAGGCATCCTCTGCTGTGGATCTGATCTCTCTGGATGGTGTGAGAGGAAAAATGGGTCACTGGGTGTGCTCAGGTGGTGAAAGTGATGTGCAAGTATCAAAATTCTGTGCAAGAACTGTCAGACTGTGCTGAGCAGTCTCTCTGCATTTGGTGACTAAGTTATTTAATTTCTGAAACTCTTCTTGATCATGTGATTGCTGCCTTTTTATTGAACTGGCTTTGGCTACATGAGACAGGGAAGAGCTGCCTCTGATAACTGATATCCCTCAGAGTCCTCCCTCTTACAGCAGCAACTCTGACCAAAGCCCCTTTGCTCCACCTGCCTGATGAGTGGTGTAACACTGAACTGTTTTTCAGGAAAAGCAATTCTATGATTCCCTGATAAACTAAACCATGACACAGGGGTTTACTCACCCCATACTGTTGGTTCTGATGAGGAAATCTGAGTTCTGCACTGTTTGCCAGATCAGGAGGTTGAACACTATTGAAAACTCCTCATGCAGTTTATTCTTCTCCACCAGCCCTGTTTTCATGATCCTGCCTCAGTGAGCTGAGAGGGACCTTCTCATGTCCCTTCCATTTCTTCCATGAAGAATTTCTTCACAGAAAGGATTGTTAAACATTGGAACGGGCTCCCCAGGGAGGTGGTAGAGTCCCCATCCCTGGAGGTGCCCAAGGAGCACCTGGATGTGGCACTGAGTGCTCTGGGCTGGTGACAAGGTGAGGATCAGCCACAGGTGGACCCGATGGTCTCAGAGGTCTTTTCCAACCTCAGTCATTCTGGGATTCTGGGATTCCAGACATACTTCTCTGTAACCACTCAGGGACTTGAGCCTTGGTAATCATTATGTCATATCTGGATTAACATTTCCAAGCTCAGCACCTCTGGCCTGGGCTCAGACATTCAGAGTTGTTCCAGTGGCTCCTGTCCAAAGGCTGCTCTCAGTGAGCAGCACTCATGTTCTGCCAAAATGCAGCTCTCTGGAGTCTGGTAGAGCTGGAGGAATCCTCTCGATGTCCAGGACTCCAGGACTCCCTCTTCTCCACAGAACCCTTCTCCTTCCTGATCTCTTGTGACATCCCTCAGAGCTGCAGCATTTCACCCTGGAAGCTGCAGCAACAGGGATTTCAGCAGCTGGTGGAGACCACCCATACTTGCCCACTTTTAACCATTTCCTCTGCTGGGTTGCACTTGCAGCAGGCTCCAGGTGACAGGGTGACCTGAGCTACCCTGAGCAGGCAGATTTTGGCTAAATTACATGTTGCAATATTATTGATGTTAGTGGTGTTATTTATACCCACTCAGGATAAAAGTTTCTACATCTTGCTTGGTCATCAGGGAGCGATATGAGAAGCAGTAACAAACAATGGGATGTTTAATTCTCCTGGGAAATTTGGAGTCTTTGTGCCCCTCCAACTGGAACCTGAGGTACAAGAAAGATGAGTCCACCAAGGACTGACATTGTATTATTTCTGTTTAGAGCTGTTGTACTTTGTGCTTCAGGTGCCACATGGGACAGACAGGGCTGGACAAGGTGGTGGCCATGGTATCTGTGGCCCTGCAGTGGCCTGAGCTGGTCACACCACTTCAGGAGATGCCTGTCTCTGAACTGAGATGCCCAGTGGCCACTGGGGCTGAATTCGGAGACAGGTCCCTGAGTTACTCCCTAACAAAGCCAAAACCTCTTGCTGATCTCAGGGAACCCCAGATGTCTGAGCTGAGACATGACAGAGAGCCCAGACTCATCCCACCTCTGGAGAAGGATTGGGGCTTTTCTCCTTTGGGAGCATGGAATGGGAGCTGGGTGTCTGCAGACAGTCCCTGGCTGAGGGTTTGCTGATCTGCATCAGGAGCCTTTAATGGCCACCTCCAAACCCACACTTACCTTTGGCCCCTTTGGGAGACTGGATGCCCTTCCCTTTGGAGTTCTCTGTGCATGGAGAAAGAGGCTGAAACACCTCATTGGAGACCATGTGGAAGTGAGTGTCTCTCCAGGCACCTGGGAATCCGTAACACCTCGGAGTTGCTCTCATAGAGGTCTTGGATGCCTCAGTTGGCAGCTATGGAGGGGGCAGTAAAGGCTGGGGCAACCCTTTGGGATTTCTTAGTGTCATATGTGGCTCTGGTGACACTGCCCTGGCCCCAGCTGAGCTGCAGCAGTCTCTGTGCTGTGGCTGAAGCTCAGGGACAGTGTGGCCCCTACAGCCATTCCCTCTTGAGCTCAGCTTCCCTAGAAGTACTGCAGAGAGAAGACAGGAGTTATTGAAATAGTCAGGAAAGGTACTAAGGGTGTTTTCTGATCTATCTCTTGTCTTTTGGGATAATTAATGGTGATCAATATCAAAACATGAATTCTTCAGGGCTCAGCCACACAGTGAAAACAGAACCGAGTATGATGAAAGGCACCTTCATTTTGGTTTGTTTTTGTTTGGGATGAAATGCTGGGATGTGCTGTACACTGTTTTGAGAGTCTCTACTCTGATTTTATTAATGAACAATGGCATTTGTTAAGAGTTTTCTCGCTTCCTCCTCTCTTGGGACTTGTAGTCCTAACAAGCAGGATGGAAACTTAGAAGGGAATTAACACAAAACAATCTGCTCGTGAAACGTGAGGGAATTTGCCTTTCTCTGATACTGATCCTCTTCTGTATTTGTTTCCCTTCCATTCCAGGATCTGATCTTCTTTGTCTCCATTGAATAATTTCTAGCCGATGTCTCCTCCTACTCTGCTGCTTTATTGTGGAGCAACAACCTCCGGAGCTCTTCCTGCCAGGCACATTGCCCAGGCTGGACATGGCTCAGCTCAAGAGTTTGTCTTGAAGCAGGTTGTTGTTTCCACAATGTGGATCGGGTTGGGAATATCCTTGACTGGCTGAGGAACAAGATCCTCTTTGTTGGGCTTTGCCAGGGTGATTTTATTCTCAGGTAGGAGAAATCCCTGCTGTTTCCTGGGCAGTGTGGCAGAGCCTGGCTGCTGACCTTCTGTGAACTTCTGCTGAGGAAACAGCAGGGAAAGGGGAATCTTCCTCATCTTCTCTCATAGAACTGCACCTGCATCCCCAGTTTTTCCCAGCTGAAGGAGGATTTGGCCCTCTGTGGAGTGGATGCGAAGAAAATTGCCTTCCTTGAGCAGCTGGACCAAGTGGAAATCCTTCTTTCTCAGAAAAAGTGCATCTGATTTAATAATTATAAAGACAAATAAATCACTATTACCACTGACCTGGTATTTTTACCAATCTGCCTCTCTCCCCACACTGCCAGTCCAGGTCCCAATTCTCAAAGGAGAAGCCCCTCCCCAGGATCCATCAGGTCTCAGCTCAATTGTGTCTCAGGAGCATGAAAAAAACCTAAGAGAAAATCACATCCTGGATCCAGCCCAAGGATTTCTGGGACTCCATAATTTCCAGTTTACTTTGTCTTTCCAGTTTCATGTCTCCTTGTTGCAAGTTTAATGGAAGTTCCTTGGTGCCAGGTTTTGATAGAGGTTCAAACTGATGAAAAGTCTGATGAGGAAGTGATGCTTTATTGCAGTGTAGAAATAAAAGCGGAATGAGGTTCACCCAGCCTTAGACATGGAATGCTTAAGGTCCAACCCCAGACTGTTGTCTCTCATTCCTGCATACCAAGAGAGGCAGAGGTGTCTCCAGAGGGCAAGGCTTCCTTTCCTAGGAAAAATCTCCAAGACACAAAAGGCAGGGTGGTTTTTGGAAGCACTGATGTCTCTCCACTGACTCCACAAGTGCTTGAATGAGCAATGCAGGCTGGGTGTAACTTTATGCCAGTGAGGGCACTGGAGACCAGAATCCTTCATGCTGCCTTTTGTGTGAAATTCCCTGTGGAATTGTGCAAATTATTCACTGCTCTGTGCTGTGTGGAGGGGAACCCTTGGATTCATAAGTATAAATGCTTTATGTTACTGCAAGTGCTGCTGGTGGTGACCAAGTGTCCTTTCCAGACCTTTATTCTTTACATTTCTTTGGCACAGTCAAAGCAACTCTGTCCATCCCATGCCTGGAAGTGGTACTGTCTTGTGGTGATATTTAACACTTAATGTAATGGGTTCATTTAAAGAACTTATTAAAAATCACTGTTCTGTTGGTCTGTGGCATTGTCTGAAGATGAGCAGCCACTCTACAGAGTCACTCCCTGGTGTGACATGTAGCAAAAATGTGCTTCAATCAGGGACTGATTTCCTGATCTCTGGGTAAAACTCCCCATCAGTCCCAGGGAATAACATCAGCCAGCCACAGCCACAACTTGGCTGGCCTGGGAAAGCCCTCATGCTTTTGGATTCCATCCACTGCTAATGAAGCCTTTCCTATTTGTGTCCCACTGCTGACAGTAAAACCGAAAAGGAGTTTGGGTTTGTCTCTCCTCAGTCCTGGACTTTGCAAATTAATGCAGCCACCACTGCTGTAAGCTGAGATCCCTGTGCAGCCTCTGCAGGATTCAGCTGGTAGGGTGCTGTGAGAAGACAGGAACTTTCAATTCCATTAATTTCTATAACTGGAAGCACAGACAAGCTTTGCAGTTCAGACCCTCTTCATCAGTCTGAAAGTTTAGATCCTTTTCTAATTTTATGTGGTTACAACATCACAGATGGTACTGAATAAGAACAAGCCAAAAAGAGCAGGACCTTCATGTTTCTAAACAAGTGGAGGAGCCTTCAGATATTTGTATTTCTCCCAAGGTTCCAGTCCTGCCTCAAGCCAAAGGAATTCATATCCTTCCTCTGGAGTTGCAGGCACATTCTTTACCTCTAACAGGGATGATGACAGTGGTCAGCTTTTATAAGAGCTTGGAGACAGCCAGTGTGAACATCCCCTGGGAGCAGGATGTCTCAGAGCTATTATTAGCATTTCATGAACTGCCTATTTGTCCATCCCATCACTCCAGACAGGCCTTTTCCTGAGGGATCTGCTTGAGCTTTCCGAGACCATCAACTGCTCTCAGCATTTCTGCTTCCACCACCTCTCACATCAAAGGATCCCACACTGTGGGAAAATCGCCTCCCTGTGTTACCTTGTCCTCATGACCTGGCAGATGGTTTCACTCCTGTCCATTCACTCCTTTATTTGGGGAAGAGTGAACTGGATCTCTGTTCATTAAACTTCCACTTTGGACATGATCAGACATCCACTACCTCAACCCAGCTTTCATTTTCTGTCTCCTTTGCTTGTGGGTAGACTGGATCTGGAATTTATTACCCTTGGTGCTCTTCACTGTGTCTTTTCCATCTTTTACTATCTCTTTTTTGAGACACAGCAATCCACTAGTAGTACACTGTGCTCTGTGTGGCAATGTGATAATAGTTTCTATTTTATCATTGATTCCTCCCCAGTGACTCTCAGTCCTGACATAGCTCTTTTGGCTGAGCACTCACCCAGTTCCGTGTTTCTCTTTGACACAGGATCTGTGGTGACGAGATTGATGCTGGCACCATGACCATCCAGAAGGCCATCCAGCTCCTGTGCTCCTCTGATGACAAGTACCAGGCCATGGGGGCTTACTACCTACAGCACACCTGCTTCCAGGATGAGTCTGCCAAGCAAGAGGTGAGCAGACTTCTCCAGTGCTCTGCTGTCACACATGGGGGTGATGGCACAAGAGAGGAGTGGGACTGGTTTTCCTAAGTGCCAAGGATCCATAGGTTCCCTTGGTTTTCATGAGGGTGCTTTATATGCCATTAGTCAGGCTCAGATATTAATTAAGTAGATTTTTCAGCTATTAATGGCCACTTTCTTACAACAGCAGTTGGTCAGGATTTAGCACCCGAATAGTTTCTGGGTAGCAAAGAGACTGTTCTGTTGTCAGCATGAGCTGCTGTGGCACAGGGTGGTGGGGTTTGGCAGTGTGGAAGCTGCCATCCAGTGTCCTCTCCTGTGGGCAGCTGCGCCCAGTTCCACATCAATGTTTCACTATCCCAGAGCTGCAGAGTCAGAGCCAGACCAAGCTGCCTTAAGTCCCACTGTGACCTTTGCGGGGCATTGCTCAGTGACTCTGCAGCCATTTGCCAGCCTTTTTCACAGCTCTTTTCCAGACTGTTTCAGCCACCTGAGCCAGTGGGTTCCTTAATGCTCATGTACAGAGATGATTTTGCTTATCTATAGTAGTGGCTGCGCCATCCTGGAAGTGTCCAAGGCCAGGTTGGGCAGTGCTTGGAGCAACCTGGGATAGTGGAAGGTGCCCCTGCCCATGACAGGGAGTGGGACAGGATGAGTTTTAAGGTCCCTTCCCACCCAAACCTCTCTGTGATCTTGTGATACTGGATCACAGAGAAGCCCTTCTTACAGCACAGGTTATTCTTCTGATGCTCTTAACGTCTCAGTTCCTTCCAACATGCAGCAAAGGAGGCAGCCTGAAGGACGGATCTGCTGCAGCAAGGATGTCACCAAAGTTTATCCCCACCCTGGATTTATTGAGATGCTGACCCTTTACAGGTGGCTTTCCCTGTCCTGGAGCAACAGTGGAGCTGGAAGTGCTGGCCCGGTGTGGGGCTGTGCCCCTGTGCCCTGGCTGTGCCTGGATGAGTGCAGGTGCCCAGCCCACGTTCACGTGGCCGATTGTGGGGTGGCCACACCCTTTGTTACCGTTGCAAACCCTCTCTGAGTGCTGGGCTGTCCTATCCTTCCCAGAAAGATGTGCCAGAGCAGGTCTGTGACTCATCCCAGCACACGCTTGTTTTCCTTCCCTCCTGAAAGCTGCTCATCCATTGTCCATTGTCAGCAAACCTCAGCTGAGGGGGTGTTTGTGCCAGGATGGGCTCGGGGTAGGATCACGGCCAGGGCAGAGCACATCCCACAGCAGGAAAACTCAGCATTTGGAGAGCTCAGCTGCAGAGATTTGCCTTCAAAGCTCCATATGCTGTGTGATGTCCTGCAGGGCTGGGCTCCCTCCACTGCCTCTGGCTGTCCTCGAGGCTGGTGACACTGGCCATGACCATGCCTCTGAGCTCAGCCTGTGATCTCAGGGTGCAGATAAATGACCACAGCATCTCACTAGATGACTATAAATGGCCTCTGCACATAGGCAGGGCAACATTTCCACCCGGTGCAAACTGTGGAGGTGGGTGAAAGTTTGCAGGATCACATTTCCATCGGCAAAGGACTCTGTCCATGGCCATTACTCACAGACAGACATTTCTGCAGTTTAAGCTTTCGGCTCCAACCTCTAGGCCAGGAGATTTGAGCTCATGACGTGTGGCCTGAACCAGACTTGTAATCTCTGGCCCTCGTTCCCTGGCAGCTCTGCTTCTCCAGCTCCCCCAGGATGGGCTGCCTGACCCCTGGCACTGCTGGGGCAGTTCTGAGTGTCGCTGTCCCAGCACTGTCCTGTGCTCTGTGCTGATGGCACATATCTGTCCTGGTGCCGTGCTCATGGCAGGTGTCTGTCCAGTGTCTGTCCCGTGTCTCTCCCGGTGCTCCGTGCTCATGTCCCGTGTCTGTCCCGTGTCTCTCCTGGCCAGGTCTATCGGCTGGGAGGCATTGCCAAGCTCGTGGAGCTGCTCCGCAGCCAGAACCAGAACGTGCAGCGGGCTGCAGCCGGAGCCCTCCGGAACCTGGTGTTCAAGAACCCCACCAACAAGATCGAAACCCGGCGGCAGAATGGGATCAGGGAGTGCGTGAGCCTCCTTCGCAGGACGGGGAACACTGAAATTCAGAAACAGCTCACAGGTACCCGGAGTCTGCTCAGCCCCGGCAGGGCCTGGCCCCTCCTGAGGTCCGTAGCCCTGGTGCTACCCTAGCTCAGAGAGGAGGCTTTATGCTCCTCTTGCACCAAAAGGTGACCTAAATCAGAAGGCGGAGGAGGTCCTGGCCCTTCCATGTCCCATAAGGGTTCCTCACTTCCTGAGTGCCCGTTAGGGAAGCCCCTGCCCCAGGTCCCCCCCCAGTTATGGTCACCCTGCCATTCCCACGCCTCCCTGCACCCAGTAGGGTTGGCTGCATTCTCTCATTGGTGCCTCACCTTTACCTGAGGAATTGATGGGAGTTTTTTGGTGCAGGTCACCCTCAGCTGTGTCCCAGGTTTTATGTGCAAGCCTTTCCAAGATCCCTGGAGAGACACCCCTTAAACCCATTAAAAAAAAATGTCCCCTTTAAACCTATGTGCAATAAACAGCAATTCTGGGAGGAGGGAGGATGCTTAAATGCCCACCTCCACTTGGACTCATCCTGCCCTCATAGGGGTTGATGGGGACTGGGGTTTTGGGCAGTCTCTGCACCCTAAGCTCAGAAGGGTGAAGGGAAGGAGGACTTTGGTGCTGGAATCACCCCGACCTAAACAAAGTTCCTAATGCACATGACCCTGTGCTCAAGCTTGTGTCCCACCTCCTTCCTAGGACTGCTCTGGAACCTCTCCTCCACTGATGAACTTAAAGAAGAGTTGATACAGGAGGCTCTGCCTGTGCTGACAGACTGTGTTATCATCCCTTTCTCGGGCTGGTCTGACGGCAGCTGCAACAGGACACGAGAAATTATCGACCCAGAAGTGTTCTTCAATGCCACAGGGTGTTTGAGGTGAGTCACCAGGCAGGAACTGACTGCAACTTGTGTCTGTGGACAAAAGCTGAAGCCATCTAAATCCTTTTACAATGAGCTGCATTCATGCTCATTACAATTGTGTTAATGAAAATTCTCCTTGAGAAAGTTTTCCTAAGAGAAGTTGCAGAAAAAAAAAGACAAGTTAAATACTTTTAAAGCAGCTTTTTAATTTTAATAATTTTGTTCTTGCTAAGCCTCTTCTCAAATAATATGTAAGTTGTTTTGTGCACTACTGAAATCCATCAATGTTTAGCTTAGACCAGGAAACTGGACAGATTTTGCCTTTGGAGATTTGAGGCTTCCAGAGAAAACAAACTGGTTTAGGTGACAAAAAGACAGAATTCTCTATGTGGGGAAAACAAGAATTTTCCCACTTCTTTTGATAACTGTTTTAGCACAGAGCAGTCCCATTGTCCTGGACTTTTCCTGGCTCATTTCATCAGGAGACTCAGCTAGGAAACAAGAGGTGCAGACTGAGCCCAGAATAGTTTATTTTGTTCACGGGAAACCAGAGCCCTTTTGTAGAGGATCGTCGCCCTGACTTGCTGTTTCTCCTACTTTCCTCCTCCACTTGGATGTGAGCTCCTTGTCTCAATACAAGTGGGGCAAAAAACCTGCCCTGTATAATGAGGTACTTTCATCAAGGGAAGCTCTCCCCGAGGGAGGCAGTGCCGGCCGCGCCCTTCCCAGACATGCAGCTCGCAGGAGCTGGAGCTGCTTATGAAACGAGAGGCTGATCATGGCAGGGCCTTGGGAGACCTGATACCATCGGCTTCTGTGGCTGGGAACCGTGTCTGGGAGATAGGGAGTGCTGCTCCCTCCTGCCCTGTCCTGGAAGGCAGAGATGTGTGGGGTATGGTGGGTAGGAGGTGCTCTGCCATCCCAACATACTAACACCATAAAATATCCCATTAAAATGAGGGAAGACAATGGAAACAGCTTGTAAAAACCCTGTGGAGTTTAACTGAAGGTAGTCTATGCCTCCTGAGACTGATCCCAGCCTGTGGCAGCACCTCAAAGAAGACTGCCAGCTGCAGGTCAGCAAGGGAGCTCCAGAGGCAGCGGGACTGGGGAGCAGGAGAGTGAGTGAAGCTGGGAGTTGGATCTGGAGCCCCTGCTCCAAGGGCTGAGCCAGGACTGCTCTGAGTCACTGCCCTGCCACATCAGAACACAGGGATGAGAACAGCCCTGGGTTTGCCCTGGGCCCGAGCCATTGCTGCTCAAGCATTTCTGGATTGCAGATGAATCCATGTTAATGAGGAGGCTGCAAATCACAGTGAACATCAGATCCAGTTCTGGAATGCTTGCAGTGAATATCTCACAACCACTGCCAACTTCTCTTTGTTTTTCATTTGCAAGCTATAAGGCAATAAAATCGGGAAGAAAAAAACCAGAACAAAACAACAAAACCCATATCCTGTTACTGGAAAAACTCCCCTGTCCTGGCAGCCGCCAGTGTCCAGGAACCCATTTCAACCTGACAGATGGGTCAGTTCCTCTGGTCAGAGCCATTGCTTCTCTCCAGCATCTCCACCCCGTTTCCCACACAGACATTGCTGCTGACCATGGGTAGGTCTGTGTTTACATCCCTGTGCACCTTCCTGATGGTCACAACAACCCCAGATGGCCTTCAGCCAGTGTTCCCTTTGGAAACTCCTCTCAGGAGACACAATCTGTGTAGTGGCACATGCAGAGCCTCAGAGGCAACCTCCTGCTGGTGACTGTCCCTAGGAGGGTGTCTTCTATGCAGAGCTCCGTACAGGACATGTTCCAGGTGAAATCAGTCCTAAAGAGCAACAAGAGAGCTGTGCACTGGTGCAGTCCCACCAAAGGCCTCCAGAATGGGAGCAGTTCTTCAGCCTTGCTGAACCTGCCAAAAAATCCCTGAATTCAGTGACAACCATAGCCAGAACAGAGTCCAACTCACCTTGTCTCCTCCTTGTCCCCTGCCGTGCTCCTTGACGGCTTCCTCAGGAACCTGAGCTCTGCAGACATGGGGCGCCAGACCATGAGGAATTACCCTGGCCTGATCGACTCTGTCATGACTTATGCCCAGAACTGCGTGGCCTCCAGCCGCCCTGATGACAAGGTACCAGCTGCTGCCCTGGGCCGTCCAGCCCCACAGTTAACAATTGCAACCTTGGGAATGCCTCAAAACCCCTTTCCAACAAACATAAGAGGGGGCTGGACTCTCTGGCTGCTCTTCTTCTTCCAAGCCCCAGTGGGATCTGTTGGAGGGTCCTCAGGGCTCCGGGCCCCCTCTCCCTTCCCTTCCCTTCCCTTCCCTTCCCTTCCCTTCCCTTCCCTTCCCTTTCCTTT
>VZRF01008745.1:558346-587980 GCA_013396875.1 Vireo altiloquus
GCACCTTCCCTTCCCTTCCCTTCCCTTCCCTTCTTCATCTCTTGCTCTTTACATCCCACATCTCCTCATCTAGCAGGACTCAAGCGTATAATCCTCAGCTTGGCACCATGTTCAGCAGGAAGCCAGGAGTTGGCATCTCTCTGCCAGTCCCCTGACTGTGACTGATGGCTGTGTGTGAACAGCACTTGGCCTTGGACAAAATAGTATTTGTAGACACCTTTTGGGGAGTTCAACACCGTCAAAGTTGCTGAAGTTATTTTGAATTCTCTCCGTATTGAGCAAGCCCTCTTTTTGGAGATGGCTTTTGCAGGAAGCCCCTTTCCAGCAGCACACTCAGAACACAGCTCTTGGGAAATGTAACCACAGGTTCTGGTGTTAGTTATGGGTATCCAGCCAAAATTCTCCCTTGCTTTTCCCACTGGGCACTCTGACATCCAGGGAAAGGAGGCTTAAGGCCTGTTCTTGGTGAAAAGCATCACCTGATCTGTAGCTGTGACTCAGATAAAGTCATTGGAAGTTGACTCTGGCAAGAGGGAGATTTCAAGATTTGGAATTTCATAGTTTGATCCAACCACTCTGACTCTCTCTTTTCCTGTTTGCCAACTTTTCTGTGGCAGTGAGACCTCCCAAGGTCAGCAGCTCACTGAGATCCTTCCTTCATGCCTATTCCAGCTCCCTCCCTCCCATCCCTCGCTCCCTAAACCAGGCTCAGGAGCATCTGTGGTGCTAAAAAAGATGATTATAGCCCAGTCCATATCCTCTCCGGTGCTGCTCCACAGTTTTCTGCCTAATGAGGTGTTTGCATTTCTCTTCTGGGGGTGATGCAGTCTGTGGAGAACTGCATCTGCATCCTGCACAACCTCTCCTACCGCCTGGATGCTGAAGTTCCCAACAAATACACCCAGCTCAACCACATGGCCCGGAGCGTTTACATGGACAAAACTCTCACGGGCTGCTTCAACAGCAGGAGCGGGAAAATGGAGGTAGGATGTGCCACAGAGGGATTGGGAATGCGATGTTCAGCCCCAGGCAGAGGCTGCAAGTGAAGAGCAGGATCTGAGCTCCCTGTTTCTCATGTCTTTGCAGAATGATGAGTACGGGGTCCCCCTTCCTGAGGAGGATTTCAAACCCAAAGGCCCCAGCTGGCTCTACCACTCAGATGCCATCCGCACCTACCTGTCCCTGATGGATCAGAGCAAGAAGGATGCCACCCTGGAAGCTTGTGCTGGAGCTCTGCAAAACCTCACTGCGAGCCGAGGGCTGGTAAGAGCTTCCCTCCCCTCCACACGTGTGCACCCAAATGTGTCAGCACCTCCATGGAATCAGAGTCAGTAAGGTTGGGAAGACCTCTAAGGTCACTGATCACCATCACTTCTCAGCCATGAAAAAGGAAAATGTTCTCCTTAAACCTCAGGGCACCACAGCTAGTCTTTCTGCAGTGTTTGATCCAGTGGAATGTTTATTAACTCCAAACACAGGCTTTCATGGGGGGCTATAATCAGCATCCCAAGGATCTATCCCAGACCCATACACTGGGTTTCCAAGTTTCCCCAGTCTGTTGGTCGGACTACCAGCAGCTGCTGTGATTGGCATCCTCCCCCAGGGCAGCAGTGAGGGTGAGCCCAGATGTGCACCCATAGCCAGATGTGATGAGAGGCGGGAGAAGGGCTGAGCCACTGCCCGTGCGTGTGCTCTGCAGGGAGGTGGCTCTAATGACAGGGTGGGTTGTGCTGCAGATTGTGGCTTGTCCACACCTCAGAGCTGCCTGTAAAATAGCTGTGACAGATGTCCTGACCCGTGGGCACGGCAGCGTGGCAGAGCCAGGGGCTGGGTGATGCTGTGGCACCGTGAGGGACACGTCACAACCGCGGCTCTGTGGGCCCACGTCGCTGCCCTGGGCAGGTCTTCGCAGGCTGCCTCCACTGGGACAGCCCCTGACTTGTCTGTGCCCAACTCCATCAATCCCAATTTAAATAAGATGGATGGGGAGATAAAGGGATAATGATTCCATAGGTAGGAGAGGTGTGTCACGTGTGGGGAGTGTCCCACCCAGAGACACGGGTGACTCACATGGAGCCTTCCCTGCTGGGATGGCATTAACCTGCCAGCTCTGATCTCCTTTTGTCACCACGATTTCCATGCTAAATAACTGTGCACCTCGACTTTTGGCAATTTAACTAAGCAGTGCCACGAACCAGAAGGTGGAGAGAGGCTGTCACGTATGGGTAGAGTTGGTCAGAGAAATCCGACTGGAGTTTTTTGCTCCAGGGAGAAGATAATTTCAGCAATCAACAACATTGCACAACGGACAAACAACCAAACCCAGCTCTGACAGTGCTGGAGCAACTTAGTTCAGCCTCCTGGCATGGAATGGCTGAAATTTGTCTGGATGTGCAGAAGTGGCTCCTCCCCTCAAGGGTCTCATTCTGGCTCAGAGCTGGAGTTGCTGGGTTTGCTGTCATTTGATGGAAAGGGAGTCTGGGGAAGAGCTTATGGAACTCACTGTGGTCCTTTAGCTCATAGAGGATGGCTCTGAATGTCCTTCAACTATGCTTTACACACCCCAGTCCTGCTGGTGTGAACATGGAACAGGGCACATGTTTTCCAGCCCCTTCTCTCCATTCTCGTGTCACTGTTGATGGACATGTGTCTCCAGAAGCCTTTCTGCTGGGGCAGTAGCTGAGTAGTTCAGTTTAAGCTCTGTCAGTAAGGGCAGTTTACTCAGGGGTTGTGCTTGAACTCATCTGCCCTAGCTGCATCCTGAAACCTTCTACATTTACAAGCATGAGAGCACATCTAAAATGAGTATCTTTGGTCCTCAGATTGTTTTTTAAGGGAACCCATTATCTGTTCCGGCTCCCCAACTGCCCATTGTGGCATGGCAGGGAGCTGTGAAGAGCCTGGGCTGGGAGCTGCTGGGAGTTGTGAAGAGTGAGGGCAACATGGACATGAAAGCAAAACTTCTCCAGCTTTTGGAATGTCAGTTGAGTGATCAGCTGTTCCGCTGGGGCTCCATAGAACAGCAGAACCAGCTGCATCACAGCTGATGAGAGGCTGACTTTTCAAATGTCACAGAATCATGGAATCATTACGCTTGGCAAAGCCCGCTAAGATCAATAAGTCCAGCTGTTCACCCATGTTCACCACTAACCCATGTCCCCAAGTGCCCCATCCACGTATTTTTTGAACATTCCCCGGGATGGTGACTCCACCACTGCCCTGGACAGCTGTGCCACTGCTTTGGTGAAGAGTTTTCCCCAATATCCAATCTAAACCTCCCTTGGGGCAGCTTGAGATCACTTCCCCTTGTCTTGTCCCTGTTCCCTGGGAACGGAGCCCAACCCCCCACAGCTGCACCCTCCTGTCAGGGAGTTGAGGAGAGCCAGAAGGTCACCCCTGAGTCTCCTTTTCTCCAGGCTCCCATAAATGTGGGGAAGAGTGGTAAAACTGACAGAGTAAGTGGGATTATGGCAGTAGGAGAAAGGACTGTACAGTGCTCATTTTATGGTACAGTCACATTCCTCCAGCCCTGACCATCATCCCAGCTGATTCCCCCTGGCACTGGAGGTCACAGATGTCTCTGCTCTCCCTCAGATGTCCAATGCCATGAGCCAGTTGATTGGGCTGAAGGAGAAGGGCTTGCCCCGCATCGCTCGGCTGCTCCAGTCCAACAGCTCCGAGGTCGTCCGGTCTGGGGCCTCTCTGCTGAGCAACATGTCCAGGCATCCTGTGCTCCACAAAACCATGGGTAAGTCCTTCCCCCACGCTGGATCCCAGCTTTCAGCTCAGTGGGATCTGCCCAGCTCACTTTGTAAGCCCCATAAGGAGACTTAGCCAAGCTCCAGACCTAGGCAGAGCAGTGACATTTCCTCTGGCCCCAAGGACAGTCACCAGTGCTGTGTGACACAGGTTCTGCTTTACAGACAGTGACAAACCTGCAGGACCATGAGGTGTTTTGGGAACTGAGTTGGACTTGAGTGCCCATGGCCAACAACACTGCCCTTCCAAAGGCCTGCAGCCCTTGTTTTGTCTTGGAAAAATCCATAGATGCCATTGCTGTCCAACACTTCAGTGCCTCCCTGCAGAGATAACTCTGCTTGGTGTTAACACAAATAGCATCGTTCACTTGTGCCAGATTGTTTGATTGTTGATTGGAACATTCCTCCACCTCTTTAGCTCACCAGGTGCTCCCAGATGTGTCCCGTCTCCTGTCGTTCCAGTCCGGAAACACCAGCAGCTATGGGGAGATCATGACATCAGCTTGTTACACTCTGAGGAACCTCATCATGTCTAACCCCCACCTGGGAAAGTCTTACCTGTCCAGCAACTTGCTAAATAATGTAGTGAGCCTGTGCCGGAACGGGTGAGTGTGGAGCACCAGGCAGGGGCAGGGACAGAGCCAGACTGACCCCAGAGCCTTCCCACCACCCTTCAGAGCCAGAGAAGGGCATTATTCCTTCATAATAAAGAAATTGGGCATGGTGGTGGGCAGAAATCCTCAGCACTGGTTTCTTGGAAACAGGCAGGAGCCAGCCAGGGTGGCATGTGCAAAGGGGCCTCCGGAAATTTTCTGGTTGAATTTTAGGAAATTCTAAAAAGAACTGAAGCAGCAACATCTCAAAGTCTTTTAAAAATAGCACTTAGAGAGCTTATAAAAAAGAGAAGCAACTTTTTACATGAGCAGATAGTGACAGGACAAGGGGGAATGGTTTCAAACTGAAAGAGGAGATATATATGGGATATTAGGATTAAATTCTTCCCTGTGAGGGTGGGGAGGCCCTGGCCCAGGGTGTCCAGAGAAGCTGTGGCTGCCCCATCCCTGGAAGTGTCCAAGGGCAGGCTGGATGGGGCTTGAAGCAACCTGAGCTAGTGGAAGGTGTCCCTGCCCATGGCAGGGGTGGGACTGGATGAGCTTTATGGTCCCTTCCAACCCCAACCACTCTGGGGTTCTCTGATCTATGAAAAATTCCAGCCCTCAGAACAGGGGATGTCAGTGACTTCCTGGCTGCTGGGCTACCCTCAAACCTTGTCATGAAGGTCAGGTCTCAGGTCCAGCACTGCAGGTACACAAGGATTGTGCTTAACTTTTATGTGCAAAACTCTTCATCTTTTTGTTGAATCAAAGATGCAGCTCCTTAAGATGCAGCTCTAGGGGAACACAGACAGGAATTATTTTAAGTACCTCCCTGGTCTACTCCTTTATTTCACACCAGCTGAGCAATCTCATCATATTTTACCACTTTCTATTTTAGGACTTGGTTTGGGGTTTGATGGTAGGAATTCTGTCCTGTTTGTTATCCATATTCCCAGCAGCACATGCCTGTCAAGCCTTGCCAAGTTCTGTGTTCATTTCTGGCCAAACTGGTGTTAAACTTCATTATCTTTGACCATGTTCTCTCCTTCCTAGGCTTTCATCTCTCCTGCCATCTGTCTTTGTTTTAAAATGCCTTAGACAAGTAACCCATTGTTTTCCATTGTGAAAAGCCATTTGCATGCCTTCATCATCCTTTGATAAAGTTCTTCCAATCCACCTCTTGTTCTGTGTAAGAGACACTCTCAGTCATTACACGGGGCCTCCTTATTTAGTTTGGGCCTGGGCCAAGTAGCATCACTCTATTTGCTGCTTTTATTTGCTTCCACTCTCCAACGAGCCCAATTACTATGAAACCCAGCCCTCTCCTAAGCCCTCGTTGTTTTGAATGGCATTTACTCGTGCTGAAGTCTCAGCTGTGGCTCCCTCAGACCAGTGCTCAGTAATTTGCTGCTCCAGCACAGCCTTGCACAACCTGGGCTGGGAACACTTTAATTGCCTTGGCTGCTGGGGATGAGCTTTGTTGGAAGTGACTCACTGAGCTGTGAGGAGTTACCAAACTCTGGAGATGTTTCCAGTCCTGCCTGGATCACAAAGTTCTCCCAAGAAACTCCCCAGAGATTTTTTATGCTGTTCAGTTCTTAGGAAAAAAGGAAAAGAGAACAATTTCCACCCAGGACTAATCTTACTTGTTCAAGCCATATTATTTCAGGCTGTTCCAATAGAGCTGATGTTGGAGAGACTCTTGCAATGTCACAAGGTGAAATTTTCCCAGTGTCACGTGTTGCCTGTAAAGATAAACAAGAAGAATTAGGGTGGGATTTGTCCAGTGCTACACCAGAAAGAGCCTCCCTCTTCCTCAGTGGAAGTCAATAAGTACCCCACCTCTCCGGGGGGCTGGCTGAGGGAGAGAACCTCACTGTGGTTCTGAATGTGGTGAGTCCCACCTGACCAACCTCCTCCTCCCCAGCAGAGAGAGGGGGGACAGGAGGCTCAGGGGGTGCCAGGGAGGACACAGGGACACCCTGCACCCTGTCAGGATTTTGCAGTTTTCTCTGCTGATCTGCCTCAGTTTTCTGTGGGCATTCCCTGACCCCCAGGCTGGGGTTGGTGTCTGGGGCTCCCTCCCTGTGTCTCCTCTGCCCTGTGTTTCTGAGCTGCAAACTAGGAGCTCAACCTGCTCAAACAGCTTCAGAGTCATAGCTTAGAAAGAGACTCCAAGTTCCAGGCCAGTGAGTTATGGATCTTGCCCTTTCCCATGTTCTCCTCTCTTCCCATGTTTCCTTCTCCTCATGTGTCTCACAGCTGGATTCTGACTGAAAGGCAGAAAGGGTTCAGCAGTTTATCTGATGGATGTGGTTTCTTCTTCCTGGAGCATCCCAATTAAGTAATTGTCTGTGTCTCCTGCAGATGCTCTCATCTATGACATGGGGTTTGTGGTCATATGGGGTTCCTTCACTCTTCATTATTTTTAATCCTAGTTGCCAAAATGTTGAATATTTCCTTCAAATTTTGGTGGTGTTTCTGCAAATCAGCCACTAGACCTGATTTATTGGGGTGTTTGGTTTCCTTTTCATTTTTTCCCTCCAACTGTCTGAAACATTTCTCTGCTCATTTTCAAGCAACATTATTTCACTAATTAAATTAAAATTCTCCTCATTAATTGTATTAGCTGAACTCAAAGCTTTTTCCAAAATCTCTTCCTATATTTCGAGCATCACATTCACAGTTCATCCCTTTACCATGGATTTATTTCTGTTTCTCTTTGTTCCCTCATTTTTCACACCTTTGCTATTGCAATTTTATTTTGCACTTCAATTCCACCACAGCATTTTACCAAAATTATTCTTCCAAGAAACTCAGGTCTTCCCTTGATTATTCCCTGTGCCAGAGGGTTCTTCTCATCCACACATTTCCAATCTCCCATTTCTTCCAAAGATTGCACCTTGATGTCAATTTTATAATCTTTTCACATCCTGAAGAAATCCCTGTTCTGGGAATTCCTTGGCATTCTCAGTGACACACATAAAGTTATTTGTACTTTCATCCTTTGAGGAAGGATTATTTCTCCCCATTATTTGATATTTATCGACAAAATTCTTGTCTTTTTTGTACCCATTCTGTTTCTCCCCATTCCCTACCATTACCTTCTGATTGTCTTCTTTATGTTTTGTCGAGCCTGTCCTGCCACTGCCATCAGGGGACATCTCCCTCATTGCCTTTCCACAATTTTTCATGAATAATTCTATTTGTAAAAAACAAACTGTCCTTAGAATCAACTTTGATTTTCAGGCAATTTGTTATTAAGGATTTTTTTCCCCAGATCAGCTGTCCTTGATATTCTGCTCTGTGTTATCCACTGCTAAATTCACACTATTTTGTTCACACTATTATGCTGTTTAGCTACTGAAGTTGGAATCACAGTTCCACCAGTTCACTTTGAGCTTTTTACACCTAAATTATAGGAGTCAATGCTGTATGAAACAGTCAGTGCCAGCCCTTCAAATGAAGAGTTTAGAAATTCTTCTGCCTGAATTCATAAATGACTCAAGTGCCAATGCTGGTAATTTTCGCTTGAAAATACAAAACTTTTGAGGTGTTCTCTGGAGACATAGTGGCAAAAAGTACCTATTTAGCATCATTAGAAGTAAATTATTTCAAAATAAGAGAAAATTACTCTGCTTTGAAAGAAACAACTTGAAACTACAAATCCTTGAAAGAGAGTCCAGTTCGTGCTCTGCCCATCAGATCACAGCTACCCTTGTGTTTGCAGTGCTTTAATGGCTTTTCGGCCACAGACAACGTTTCAGCCAACAAATGTTTTACAACACTGACATTCTGGTGACAGAGCATAGGGTGGTTATAACTAGAGAAGAGATTGGGCAATAAAACCTGTTTTTTCTGTCCCAAAGCATTGCTCAGGAATTTCTGGCTGTCTTCCAGCCCTCCACACAACACCAGGAGCTGCACAACCCCTTTGAAGTTTATGACCAAGTTAAACTCGATCATTTCTTTGGTAGCAGCTGCTGTGTATGTCAGAGAAATGCCCCCAAATTTACTGGATGTGGTTCCACCCCTGTCCTCCCACACTCCAAGTGTGGAGTTGATGTCCCAGGTTCCTCACGACCTATTGGTCCCATTTCTTGTAGGCTTTTGGGGACTGTTTTGAGGAATGTTTTGAGGACTGCTTTAGAGGACACGAGGTTTTGTGGAGCTGGATCAGACAGGGAGGATCCTGAGCTTGGTCCTGTTCCTCTCCATCACCCTGGGTGGGACAGGCTGGGCTGCTGCCCTGAACCCAGAGCAGGAGTCTCCCACAGCCAGGAGGAGGCCTAGGAGATCAGGAGCAGTGATGGGAGCCAGCAGGGAGGGGATATCTGCGTATGAAATGTTCCAAAATTATAAAAGGTCCTGCGATGACTCACGGTTTCGAGCTGTTACGTGAGCAGGTATCTGTTCCCTTGTGCTGAGTAAGGGCTCTGGGGTGCTTGCAGATGTTGTTATTGCAAAGGCTCCCATCCCTTGTCCTCTCCAGGCAGCTCTGAGCCCAATCCTCTGCTCCCTCCCAGGAGATCCACCCACGCTGTCCCTGCAGACTCCAGCAAAGGGTTGGCACCATTTCCCTTCTCTTTCCCTCTCTCAGATTTCAGAATCAGCTCAGTTTTATGCTCATTTTCCCACTCAGATCCTCCCCTTTCTCTCGTCTGCCCTGCTCTGGTCACAGCTGTTGTCACACAATATTGCTGAGGAGCAGGGAGGGTGTCACTGGCAGTCCTGCTCGTGGCTGGCCAGGCTCCCAGGCGGAGCTGGCTTTGTCCAGGCGGTCAGCAGTGTCTGGGCCTGCCATAATCCTCCCTTTGCTTTCATCTTCCCAGCTCCTGTCCAAAAGCGGCCGAAGCTGCTCGATTCCTCCTGACAGACCTTTGGTCCAACAGGGAGCTCCAGAGTGTGCTCAAGCAGGTAAGGACAGCATTCCTGCCTCCGGGAGTGAGGAACAGCCCCGGGCTGTTCACTTGCCCAAGTGGGGAGCTGGTAAAGGCCCCAGTCCGGCAGCGAGCAGGGCAGGGCCCAGAAGGAGCCCGGGGCACTCGGGACCCGCCTGGGATCTGAGCAGGTGGCAGGAGGTCACTGCTGGGGCTCGCTGAGGGGACAGAGCAATGGTGACGCACCCGTGTCAGGCACCTTCCTCCCTGGGGATAGTGCTGGAATGCTCCATCCCATGGGACACAGCCGGCGTCTCGCCCCCGTTTGGGGGATTGCCTTCATTGCAGTCCATCGCTTCCAACACGTGCCTGGCAAGGTCCCTTCCCCTCTTTCCCCCCATTTTCTTCTGTGACCATGACCCTGCCCTGTGCTTACATCCCCCCTGCAGTCAGGGTAAGCTTTCAAACCAAGAGGAGGAGTAGCTGGGATTTGTTTTGCTCCCTGCAACAGAGGCTGGGAAAGTGGAGAGTCAGATGGGCACTGAGCCAGCTCCAGCTCCCAGCTCCTGCTCCAGCTCCCAGCTCCTGCTCCCAGCTCCAGCTCCAGCTCCAGCTCCAGCTCCAGCTCCAGCTCCCAGCTCCTGCTCCAGTTCCCAGCTCCTGCTCCTGCTCCTGCTCCAGCTCCCAGCTCCTGTTCCTGCTTCCAGCTCCAGCTCCAGCTCCTGCTCCCAGCTCCAGCTCCAGCTCCCAGCTCCTGCTCCAGTTCCCAGCTCCTGCTCCAGCTCCCAGCTCCTGCTCCTGCTCCCAGCTTCTGCTCCAGCTCCAGCTCGTGCTCCCAGCTCCTGCTCCCAGCCTCAGCTCCCCCTCCAGCTCCCAGTGGCTTTCTTTGAACAAGCTGGGTTTTTCCAACTCAAGAGCAGCAGCACCTGCAGAGAGTAAAGGGCCAAACTAAAGAGAAGGAGGAATCCTTACGAAGGGGAGCACCTTGGGGCAGGAGCAGAGCATCCAAACTGTTCCTATATTAACAGTGAGGGACTCTGCACAGGAGCTGTGGGAGTTTTGTGCCAGGCTCTGCTCACAGCCTGTGCCAGCTCATTTCAGTGTGACCAAGTCACTCTGGAGTTCACACAAAGGCTATTGCACAGGTAAACGTCAGGGGAGGAGGATGGCAGTCTGCAGGGGCATGTGCATCACACAAAGACTTCTGCTCTTGTTTCAGGATGAGGAACTACATGAAACAGTACTCAGCAATGATTAAATAAAAGTTCCCTCCAAAAACCTGGAGGAGTCCAGCTCAGGGTTGATGGAAAGCAATGCAAGGAAAAGCAACCTGGGCTAGTGGAAGGTGTCGCTCCCCATGCAGGGGGTGGAATGAGATGAGCTTTGAGGTCCCTTTAACCCAAACCATTCCATGGTTCTATGATTCTATGGAGTTCATCAAGGAGGGTGACAAAGGCACCCAGAGGGCTGACAGAGGAGGTTGGCTGAGAATGAAGCACACTTTGCTCAATAACAGCTCTCAGTGTAGAAACTGATATGCACTCACTGCACTTCATATGTTTCTTCTTTTCCAGCAAGGGTTTGATAAGAACATGATGGGATCTTTAGCTGGAACAACCTTCAGGACCCTCTCCTCCAGATTTTAGAGCCTCTCCGTGCACGTTCAGGCTGCAGGTGAGAACACAGCCCTCGTGGTGGATTTGGGGCACAGGAATCCTTTGGGATTGTTGTTACTTTTGATCACCCTAAAAGTGTGTTTGTGAGATTTTCACCCCAAATCTTCCCAGTCCAATCTGTTTCAATGAGAGGTCGGGGGCTGTGCTGTCCCTGGGCCCAGGGCAGATGTTGCTCCCCACTGCCCAGCTGTGCATTTTGGAGCTGCTCAGCACAGATGTCACAGGACAGACAAAGCTGCTGGGCTAGGCTGTGCCTCTCACTTCCTTGGCCGAGCAATCAAAGATTCAGTGCGTTTTTCCAAACCCTCACAGGTGAGGCTCTTCCTGGGATTCTCCCTGGCAGTGCCCTCATTCCTGAACTTTGAGCAGTGTTATCCAGTGCCAGTAATGTGCAGTGAATTCCAGCACATCCATGGCTTCAGCCATTAGCCTTAGCAATAGTTTGAGCCCTTAATCCACCTCTCAGCTTCAGGTCAGAATTGAGAACTCCATTCTGTCAAATGAAAATCCCAGCAGAGAATCCAGGGAAGAGAAACCATGGGCAGAATTTCCAGGGCGTCCTTATGGGTTTCTATTCAGTGTGAAATGAGGATTGAACCCATCAGGCACTTTTCCCTCGTGATTCCCACTGAAGGGAAAAGCTTTAAGCACTTTGGAAATTCCAGAGGTCTCTTGGGTGGTGTCCAAGGTTATGCAGAGGGAATTATCTGCTCCCTTCCCCAGCAAGGGCCTTGTGATCAAACCAAGAGAAAACAGTGCTGAAGCTCCTTCCTTCCCTCTGCCCAGGAATGGATTTCAGTTCCTGCTCTGCTGGGATGCTTTCACCAGGACTCTGATGAGGAATGAAGTCCAGGGTGAAAAGCTATGGGCAACCGAGAAACTGCAGCCAGGCTCAGAGAAAAGATTAAAAGTTGGGGTTTGCTGTAATGAAAAATCTCTTGAATGCTTTAATTATCTGGGGTTTTGCTTTTTGTTTTATTTTTTTTTTTCCATTTCAGAATTTGGAATTGGTTCATGTCCAGGAAGAACAACCCTTCCACAATTCCTTAGGATGTTAAAGATGTAGAGAGTTTCTGAGTTCAACTCAACTGTAAAGCAAACCAACCACGTGGATTTCATGTGGATGACACTGATAGTTTTAAGCATTTTCTTCTTTCTCGGGGGGAGAAGGGACTTTGATATACTTTCTCGATGTCAATAATTATTTTTATGCCAAGAGTGTGTCTGTGTAACTCTGGGTGTGATGTGGAGGTGTGTGCAGGCAGCACACACAGAGCACATGTGGGGAGCAGGATCTTCCTCCAGCTTAGTCCCCTGTTTTCCACCCGAAGTCAGGGTGATTGTGCAGTTTAACCCCTTGCAGGGTTTTATCCCAATTCCACCCTATCCATGCACCAAATAATGCCATGCTAAAAATTTGTCACAGCATATTTTTATCCACAAACACAAAGTCAATTTTAGGTCGAGTTCCCCCTTTGCCTCTGGCCATTATTAACAGATACACACAAGGATGCTCTTCTTTCCAAAGCTGGTTATTCCTAACAGTTATGAGCAAGGGCTTCTTCTCTGCTTAGGATTTTTCTCTGATAATTGTTAGCATTTTCTTTCCTGTCACATGAACTCTTTATCTCAAGAAGCAAATTGACACCTGCAGATTCTCTCCCAGGCCTCGATCACCCTTTCCTGAAGCTGTTTGTGAGGGGACTGTTGGGACACAGCTGCAGAGCTCGAACATTCCCAGGTCCTGACCCATTCTGAGCACCAGAACAATTCCAGTTCCTGACTGTACCTGGAAAAAGGTGGCATTTGAGAAGCTGAGCAGGACAGGCCAAATGTTTTTCCCCTGGAATCATTGACTGGAATGAAAGAAGGGAGGGATGTGGCCTCTTTATTAATATTTTTTTTTTATTGATCAATGTAAAGAATTGGTATTAATGTGCAAAGGAATGTGAGCACTTGTGTGATGTCAGGTTTGGAAATGTTTTATTTCTCGGGACCTTGAATTGCATTAATCTGCCTGTGATGCTGAGGCTGTGATGGGGGACTGCTGAGCTCATTTCAGGGCAACTCAATTCTTACAACCTTCCTCTCTCCAGAAGAAAAATATCCTCCCTGTGGAGGGGACACAGCTCAGACTGATGGGGCAGGAGCAGCTGAGGCTGTTTGCTGCCTGTCCCGTGTACAGTGTTGTTGTGCTGGTTATTATTCCTCAGAGGGTGCAGGGCCCTGTTTTCCAAACGTCAGGCACTCAGGAGGTGCTTGGGAAGGATGGATTGTGAGCCTGGAAATGGAAAAGCAGTCTCACTTTAAGTGTCAGGTTTCTAAATCGGTGGGACTCAGGATGTTCAGTTCACATCCATGGGGTGATTTGTGCCCACTAAAGAACCCCTGTGAAGTTCAGGTTTGCTCTGCTGCAGCTCCAGGTGGCACTTGTTGGTCCTCATTTGGAGCACAGGGAGCTCTGCCCCCAGAGGGACATCATCTCCAGCTGCTTTTCCTCTTGGGCTGCAAAGGGTGACTTCATCTTGTGCACTTCAATAAGCAACCACCTTGTGCCCATGTTCAGTCAAGCACTTTCTGTGCTGAGCTGCAGCCAAATGAGAGGAGGACAAAAGCCCCTTTGAAGTGGAGAGGCAGGACCAGGAGAATCCAGTAGGACAGAAGTGTTTCAGGAGGGTTTAAAAAGAGCAGAGAGCCCCAGCCCACGGGCAAAGCCCTTCCACCCCCCAGCAGTTCCCTTGCTGGTTGTGGATTTCCCGATGCAAAATGTCCCAAATGCTTTGGGCAGGACCCATCTGTGGATGTCCCCAAGGGCTGCAGCATCCACAGGGTTGGCTCAGTTTGGGTGTGAAGTGTTCTGTGCAGTTTTGGATTCGGGTTTGTTCTGTAATGACACATCCAATGCAAGTCCTGGGAGTGAATGCTTTTATCTGGAAAACTACTTGGAGAAACAACTACAAAATTGAATGATGGAATATTGAGGAAATTCACTCTAATTGGCTGTGATTTAGGCTTTATTTTAAAACACTGCAGCTGCTTTCACCCCTAATGTAGTTACTGAGTCACTCTATAAGGCACAAAGAGCCGTAGCTTTATGATCATCAGCTCACAATTAAATTTACAGGTACTGGAGAATTCATCCCTGAGTATTGGACTCCAGGAGACAGATACATCATTCACATAAATTTTATTACAGAAACCATTGTTACAGGTGTTTTTATTACAGTTTTTTTTTCAAAACTAACAAAATTATAAAAATAAAATCTGTCTCCATGCTCAGAGCTCTTCCAAACGTGACTGGACACAGCCCTGAGCAATCTCACCTGGCTGGGACATTGTCCCTGCCCTGAGCTGGGCACACCAGAGAGGTTACTCCCCCTGAGCTGTTTTTAGGATGCTGTTTGTAGTGCTTGCAAACCTCAGGGCAGAGCTCACTCAGGAGAGCCGTGGGCTGCAGGAACCACAACCATTCTGCCATCCCAGGGCTGATCTGCAGCTGGGTCTTCCCTGGGAAATTCTATGATAGCCTCTATTTTCCTCTCAGTCTCTCTTTAAAATCTGGACACCAGACTCCATCCAAGTCAGTGAAGTGACTTTGATGCCCAACTGTGAGAAGCAAAGGGAAAATCAGACTTACTGGAATAAGTGGTGTTGCTCATAACCAGCAATTCTGGGAGCTCAGTGAGGTTCCCTCCAACATAAATTAATGCTGTTTTGACCTCCAGTATAATTTTTTATCATTCTGGGGAGGTATTTTTTTTAAGGCATGATTTTAACTATGACATCCTCTCTGATGAGCTGATTTCCTGTTCCTTGCTCCTCGAAGAGCCAGGGTAAGGCACACCCCAGGACAGGGACAGGGCAGGTCTGTGGCACAGGGATGGAGAATTCCTGAGGGGGAAGAAGGAGCATGCAGCAGGAACAGGGGCAGTTGGACACCCAGCCGTGTAAATAAACACCACCCTCATTGTCCTGGGCGCAGCAGAGCTTTTTTTTGGTCTATTTTCTTATAAATGCTTTGTTTATTTTGTGTGTGTACAATCCCACCCCGGCATTTCAGAAGCCTCATGGACGAGTCAAAGGCAGTTTTATTCCTCTCTGAACACACAGCAGTGTGAGACCAACTCAGCCTTACCAGTCCATAGCTCTACAGTGTATTCTGTAAGATATAGGTATGTGAGAAAAATGTCTCAGAGTTTTGTTTTGGCTGTACTGTATGTATTTGCTTCATTGGAAAAGCTGAAATCAATAAAAATTGCTGGAATTTCTTCAAGCTTCTTTGTTTGGATAATTTTATTTTGGTTGTTTTGCCAGTGTTAGGAAAGAAGAAAGGTCTGAAAGATCTGAAAAAACCCTGTTACCCTGCAGCAGGAATCAGCTTGGACTGCTCTGCCTTATCCAGCAGGAGTAAGGAAGCTGTAAATCCCATTTCCTCCAGCCTGGCACTGCCCAGGCTCCCCAGGGAATGGTCCTGGTCCTGAGGCTGCCAGAGATCCAGGAGCATTCGGACAGTGCTGCCAGGGATGCCCAGGGTGGGGTTGTTGGGATGTCTGTGCAGGGCCAGGGCCTGGATCAGTGATCTCTGGGGGTCCCTTCCAGCCCAGGATCTTCTGTGATTTCCATTATTTCATCCTCAGTGGGTTTCTTTCCCAGGAGCTTTCTCAGCCATCGCTTCAGTCCATGAAAAAGTTAATTACCGTGGCTGTCACTTGTGTCACTGCTGACAGGACCCAAGGGCTGTGGCAGGGAAAACCCCTCAGTTTCTCCTGGACCTGCCCTGCCTGAGTTGTGGTTGAAGCTCCCTGGCTCTGATATTTAAAAGGTGTGGTGAGGTTGAGGGGATCCTCCCCAGTTTCTCCCTGGGCCAGGCTGGGCAGGCTTGGCTCAGAGAGGGAAGTCACACAGACTCAGCAGCTCAGTGACCTCCTCCAGACCCTGCCCCATGCAGTGATTTCCTTCCCAGGCTGAGGAGCCCAGAACAGCACAGGGCAGAGGGAGAGTGAGCCTGGACTTGTGCTGGGACGTCAGAGTCCTTCCTGATCTCTGCTCCATCCCTATCCATACTCGATGTTCCCTTGGAGTCTTTGCTGAGCTGTCACTGGGATGGGCTGTCTGGGAGTGGTCCATGGGGTCACCTCTATGCCCATCTCATAGAAGATAAGATTATTTCACCCCACATGTCTCACTTAACATTTCACTGTGCTGATGTTTGTCTGTCATTTATCTCCCTTTCCTTACTGGTCTCTCATTCCCCAAAATTCCTCCATCCTCAGGAACATCATTGATGTATCAGGCAGAGGAGCTTGTAGGAATCCTCGCCCTTTCTCACAGGCATCACAAAATGGAACAGGTAAATCCTTGTTCTTCTCTGCTTCTCTCCTTCCTGAGTGCTCCTTCTGATACCCCCTGACCCCCCAATCTCCTGGCAGGTCATTCCCCTCTACTGGGAGATGCTCTGACTTTTTGGCTCATTCTTCTGACTCCAGCTGGTTGTTCCTTCAACTGCTTTTGGCAGGTTTAGTGTAGTTTATGTTGAACTTGGAAGAGGTTGTGAAGCCTTTCCTATTTTTGTCTTCACCTGTTAGAACACCTGCTGGTACCTCTTTCTCCTGCTGCTTGCCCAGGCCAGCTGCCTTCTGCTGGGAAGGGAATTCCTCAGGGAATTCCTCACTGCAGGGATGTGCTGGGATTGGGCTTCAGGATAATGAATGCAGCCCACGTTGCCTGGAAACTTCAACTGTCCCTTTCCTTTTCCCTTTAAAAGCATCTCCCTCTAAGGTGCTGTTTTGGAGGATGAACCTGTGGTGGTGGATATGAAGGCTTTTGTTGAGCCCAGGCTTTTCCTGCTCATCAGGACCAAATTGGAGGCTGCATCTGCACCCTTTGGGGACTCCCAGCCTGCTCCATGGAATTGCTGTTGTCAGCATCAAAGGACTTGGTCGCTCCATCAGACCCTGCAGGAACACAAGCCCAGAGCACATGGGGAGAGCTGAAGTGCAGGATGACCAAAGGACTTTGGGTTCCCAGTGCTGGGGAACACTGGGGTGTGCAAGCACTGCAGGGGCCTCACGGAGGGAATAGGGAAGCAGCACCTCCTGATGTCCTTCAGAAGACTCTTCAAAGCAGGCACCTGGCAAAGGGGAACGAGCTCAGCTCTGAGCTGTGTTTGGTATTTCCTTGAGGCAAGGCTGAGGAATAATCCTCTACCACTACCAGGATCCCACGGACAGGGGATCTGCAGCCCATCAGACAGGCTGGGCACAGTCTGTGTGCCTGTGCAAGGGACAAGGGACAGGTGCCACCCCCTGCACGTGGCTCAGAGCTGCTTTCCAGGAGCAGCCTCTGCTGCTCTGCTCAAGCTGCTGAAGGGTGGGTGAGCACTAAAGGATTAAGCACAAAGGCAAAGTACCCAAACTCAAATGTCTAAACCAGCTTTGGGTGGACCCAACAGCCCTTCAAAACCTAATTGTATTTCAACTGTGATCACTCCTTCCTCAGACTGCTCCTGGGCCCTGGCACAGCAGGAGTGTTTGTGACGGGCTTTGAATGTGGTACACGAGTAATTGTTTTATAAAAGCCCATTAGGGAGCAGCACATCCAGCAGCCCTTGGGAGGATTAAACTGACATCACAAACGTCACCAGTTGGGGATGTCCAGTCTGCAGCTTCTTCAGGCATGAATCCCACCTGAAGTCACATCTAAGAAAGATCATATCAGTGACAGGCTGGGAGAGCGAGTTGCCTTCTACCCAGTCTGGAGTGTCTACAAGGGATGCAGGTCAGTCCTACTGTCCATTCCTGGGTAGCTCCCTGGACACTGGAGAAGGGCAGGACATGCCAGTGTGGCTCAGCACACACCTCCAGCTGGGAAATGAATTCTTGCTCACCAGTGGAGCCAACACACAACCATGTGCTTGGTCTCTGTCCATGTGCAGCAGGTGAATGAATCCCAAGAAACCACTGGGTCTTTTTGGGGTCTATCCTGTGTGAGGACACATGACAAAAGCCCATTTTTGGGTAGGGAGGTCTGTGGACACACATGAAGACCACAGGGAGGCTGCAAGAACAAGACAACCAAGGTGTGATTCAGCTGTGCTGTGGAACGTGTCCCTTCAGAGCCCAGCTCCAACAGCCACAGATGCACTGATTTACCTCAGGAGTAACAGGACTTGCAGCCCCATTCAAGGGGAGAAAATGGATGCTACAAGGTGCAGAGCACCCACAGAGCACTCGCTGTCCCAAATAGAGCAGACACTAAATTCTTGGGCACCATACAGGTCCTACAGCCCCTGGGATCTCAAATAATCCATGGGGCTCCACCAGCAAAGCCTCATCCCACCAGCCAGGCAGCCCCTGGCATGGCCCCTTCCCATCCCACAGCACAAAGGCTGAGTCCTTTTTCTCTGCCTGTGAGGCTTCAGGGCTTCATTTACAGGTCCATGGGATTCAGGTCCCTGAGATTCCATCCCACAGGTCCCAGGCACCAGCACTTCCTGACTTTCACACACCAATTCCCATCCAAGAGAATTCCATTGTCCAGATTCCACCCTGACCTGTGCTGGACATCTGCAGGAAGCACCGAGCCCAAGCCAGAAACCTCCACAGCCCCGAGGACCCCACAGCACCAACACCTCCTGCAGGGACACACAAGGCTCCTGCTGGGACAAACTGGCTCTGTCTGAGCAGAGCAGAGTCCCTCTGGCTCAGTTTCCCAGGTGCTGGGTGGGCTCTGCTGTGGCCCCATGGCCAGACACAAGCAGTGCCACAGCCCCGCAGGACACCACGTGGCAGCCCAAGTCAGGAGGCCCTGCCCCACATGTGCACAGGAGCTTGGCATTTGCACCCAGAGCCCCCCAGCACCCCCCAGGGCAGCTCCTCTGGAAGCAGGGGCTGGCTCAGGAGAGGGCAGCAGCCCCACAGGGACTCATTCCCTGCTCGCCTGCCCTGGAACAGTCAGGGCTTTATCTCTCCCCCAGTTACCCAGCCTCGCAGATTGCATCTTGCACAGAATTGTTACAGATCCCAGATTGTTCTTGGCCCCTTTTTCAGTGCTTCCAAAGCCTGTCTTTGTCTCAGGAGAGCCTTTTGAGGGATCCCCAGGAGGCATCCCAAGTACAGGGCCATGTCCCTTTCATCCAGCTCCGGGAAGCCTCTCCTCTGCACTGCTGGGATGCAGAAAATGCTGCAGCTCTGCCTGAGCCTTCACAGCACCTTCCCGTCAGGGTGGGGCAGCAGTGACATCCAGAGCAACATTTCCCAGAGAGAGGAAACTGAAAGCAGTTTGTCAGGATGTGGCATCTAGTCCAGGAATTCTTCTCTGACCCCCATCACAACTCCTTGCAGCCTGATCCTCTCATGCAGGAAAGGGTTTTATGAGACATTTTGACGAAATTACCTCCCTCTCTTACCCCCTCTTGATGTGGTGGCAGGAGTGAGATGAGATCCCTGGTGCAGAAATGGTGATGAGGTGAGATCCCTGGTGCTCACAGCCTCATTATCCCAGCTGATGGAGACCAAGAAAGTGTTTCTGCACAAAAAGAGCACTGCAGGAATCTTTGCAGGATACCAGGGAATGCCACTGGGAAGGTGGAACTGCTGACAGGCATTTTTAGGAAGCAGATCTGGTCTTGATCAACACTTTGGTCAATATTTCAGCTCCTGGATGAGATCTCAGGTGTCCCAAAGGTGGGAGGTGGCCAGAGCTGAGCACAGTTCCTGCAGCAGTCGCAGAGCTCAGCACTGTGTGGGTGCAGAGGCTGCAGGGGTCCTGCCTTGGCTGTGCTTCTGCAGATGAGGAGCAAAGCTTCCAAACCCTCTCAGGCTGGGCAGCAGGGAAGAACCCCCTCGTGTCCAAGGTGGGTCTGGCTTCCCAAGGGAATGCCGTGGGAAAAAAACAGGTGGAAATTTTCAAAGGTCATCTATTGGAGGTTCCTGGCACTGCAAAACCCAAATACTTTCCCAGAGAAGGAGAGTTCCTCTTGCCTTTCCTTGGCACTTCTCTGCACAAAGAGCCTCCCAAGGTAAGGATCTTATTGAGAGAGCTGAGCTCTGGCAGTCCCTGTCACTGCTTTTGGCTGCCCAGGCCAAGTTTCAGTGTGGGAGATGCCCCAGCCTGTGCTGTACTGTGAAGGGCAGCAGAGATTTGCTTTGTGCTCAGTGCTTTCTTCCCAGAGTTTTTTACTCTTTCTCCAGGAAGCCTCTTTCTCTCCTAGTACAGGTAACTCCAGCTTCAATCAACAGGGATCTCTTCTGGCCAAACAGGAAAATCAGTCCCAATGATTTTCCCAGGGCTGAAAGAAATGCTCAAAAAATGTAAAGGGAAAAGCTGGTGGTTATCTGGGAGCCTTTGAGTTCCACCCTCAGCTTTTCTTTAGCACATTTTTACCCATGGTGAAAATTGATTCCTGCTTCCTTCCAGGGGAGGAGATGCAGCCAGGAGGGGGAAAGACACTGGGAAGGATCATTGGAGAAGGGTCATTGGCAGGGTTTCAGTGGCACCCTGGATTTCCCAGGCAGCAGCACATCTCCTAAATGGCTTCTGTCATTCTTGGCTGTGCAATGAGAAACTGGCTGTGCCTATCCCAAATATTTTTCTTTTGTTTTCCCAACGGTAACCCAGAAGTCACACAGAAAGGATTTCCCGCAGGACGCGCCAAAGCAGGAGAAGAGGAGCCAGGACAGGGGGAGCAGGAGGAGATGTCTCAGGGAGTGTTTGTGGTATTTGCAGTGACGGCTCCCTGGTACGCGAGCAAACCCCACAGCCAGCACCTCTGCCCCCAGAGCCTGCCGAAGCTCCAGGGAGCAGCAGCAGCACCTCTGCAGGCTCAGCTGGCGTGGGAAAGGAGCAGAGCCACCGCGAGCCCGGCTGGGGCTGAGTCACTGCCCCACCCTGCGGGAACAGCGCGAGAGAGAGCCTGGAGAGCTCCCAAAATAGGCAGAGCATGAGAGGGTGGTTCAGAGCCACAGGACACCAATCCCACCCTCACTGCCAGGAACTGCGGCTGAGGCAGGGATGGAGCCATGGGCTGAGTCAGCGAGGGGGGAGGGAGGGANAATGTCAGTGCTGACTTTAAAATGAAGGCAGATGGGAAAAAGGGATCTTAGGCTTCCCATTTGCACTTGGGAAAGGAAGGTGATCTCCCACTCCTCTTTGCCACTGTGGAGAACACATTGCCCTTCTTTTAGGCTAAGTCATTTTAGATTGCATGTTAAAAAAGAAATCGTACTTTTTGGAGTAAGAAAACTCTGGTTATGTGACTATAGGGATGTTGTGGAATAGTTTTTGGATGTGCTTTTTAAAGGATAGTCAGAGAGCTGGCAGGAGGGCCTTGGTGTCAGTGAACTTTCATGGGAGGATCTGGGTAATTTCCTGCAGCTGCTCCCAAGAATTCTTCTCTCTGTTTCTGTCTTTAAAAATGGTAGGAGCAGGGAAAACATGTGAAAATGAGGTTTCTGCAATTAATTTACTATAACCATACCTGAACAGAGCAAAAAAAAGGGTTTCACATCACTTAAAATGGGAAACTGGCATAACTGCAAGTGAATTGTTGTGATTGTGGTCAATACCATGGTGTTCAATCATTAGGCAAGTTATTAACCCCATATATGTTTGAGATTTCATTTGGTAAGTTGGGGATTTGTGTCCCTCAAAAGAGCACTAGCTCATGTGTTCGATTGCATTTCATGAAGTGCCTTAAGAGCTTTCCATAGAGCTCAGTTTGGGAGTGGAGTTGGTACTGGGATCAGAATTTATGTTGCAAAATTTGATAAATTAAATTCTGGTAAATAAAACTATTCTATTAAGATTCACTTTTGTGGTAAGGTCACTTCTTTTGTAGTCTCCTCAAAACTTTGATTTCCTGCTGTTTGATGGGTTTTTTAAGCTTTTCTCTTGATTATAGGGCTGCAAATCCCTGTACTCGTGGTAACCTTAACAGGAGCAGGACTGGAATGTGTTACATCTGTTTGCCCTTCCATCCATATCTGTTTTATTTAGATGGTAATCTCCTTGGGTTCCTCACTAGGACATTCTGCTGTGCCTAATCTGGCTGCTGCTCTTGCACGATGGGATGGGATGGGATGGGATGGGATGGGATGGGATGGGATGAGCAGACACCTTTACTCATGGGCAGCACTGCTCAGCCTTGCCTTGGGACAGGTCAAGTAGAGCCCAGTGCCGACAGAGCCCAGAGCACAGGATGTGGGAATATCTTCCCAATGAGTGTCCCCTGCCACCACCCTCCTGCCATGGGCCATCCCTACAGGGGGAAGTGCCAGCACATGTCTGGGGCTGTGCAATCCCCAGAAACCAGGGCTGGGGCTTTGGCTAACACATCTCCTGGGGTTTGGCTGAGGGTTGAGATGAGATGGGGGGACAGGAGCAGATGGTGGCAGGAGACACGTGCAGTGTCCTGCAGCCCTGTGGCTATGCTGAGGACAGGGTGGTGACCATGATCCGGCAGCAGCAGAGCGACAGGCACTTCCATGAACTATCCAAAGCGGAATGCAGCCTGCCCAGGAGCTGTCCAAGGGCAGTCCCTCCATGCCTCCAGTGCGGAGCTGGGCTGCCCACCACGGGAGCACCAGTGGGGCACAGCCTGAGGCCAAACCCTGAGGAGGAGCCAGGCCAAAGTCATTGTTGTGTCCAGCTTTCCTTTGGGAAGATACTGCAGGGACAGTCCCTGTGTGACAGCACTGTGCTATTTCTGTCCATGTTCATGGATGTGCCACTGGGCTGCTCCTCCTTCCCAGGAGGACCATGAACACGAGGTTCTCATGCCCAGGCTGTTGCCACCACCCTGTCACCCTCCCCTGGGACCACAGTAGGCAGAGGAGCTGGGTACAAGCAGAGACACTGATGCTGGCACCATGACAGCCTCTTTCCTTCAGCATTCAATGTCCTGCCTGGAGTGGGTTTCTCTCCTTTCCAGGTGCCTGTTTGGGCCCCTGGGTGTCTGTTCTGCTGGGTTTGGGAAGGTCCCAGACCATTAACATGGGGGACCTGCTTTGGTCCTGAGCTGGCTCCACAACTCCATGCAGGAGAGGCATCTCAGGCACCCCAGGCAGTTCCCTGTGTCTCTTCCTTCCCAGAAATCCTGGCAGAAAACTCCTCACATAACCTCAGATGCTCTGTGACACCCCCAGACACGTGTTTGGAGCAACCTGGTCTTGTGGAAGGTGTCCCTGCCCATGGCAGGGGGTGGAGCTGATGATCGTTGAGGTCCTTTCTAACACAAACCAATCTATGGTTCTTTGATTCTGTGTTTTTAAGCTTAGGGGTCTCCAAACATAATAATCCAAGCACACAGGACAAATGTGCCAGCAGTGCTGGTGCAGGGCAGGTCAGCTGTGCCAGGTGTGGAAGCAGAGGGTGCCCACAGCACCTACCCTCCCATCTCTGTGGATGGAGTTGCAGCATTGGCAGCTTCCTTGGTTGGTTTTTTAGGCTGCCACCAACACCTGTTCATAAACTGAGCTCAACAACCACATCTAAGAAGGTTTCCCCACCTTCCTGGCCTTTATTGCTCCTTCTCTGTTGGGAGGAATCTCCAAGGATCAATCCACCCTCACTTGGACAGCTTAAAATTAGTCACTGAAGTCTGAGATTATTGCTCTGGGTTCCCTTCATAGACAGTGGAGAGAAATAAACTGCCCAGCATGTGGTCCACCCCATGGCCAGGCAGAGGTGGATGGAGGGAAAAATAAACAGATTTCTATTCCCACTGCTGGCTGGCAGTGCAGATTGAGAGAAGCAATGCTCAGGCACAGGAGAGTGGCCCAAACCTCACCCGTTATCTTCTGGGAGAGCACAGGCACAGAACCCCCACTCTGAAACTGCCCTGCAAAGGAACAATCTACTTTCTTTCCAGGAAGCCAGACCAGCTCTGGCCTGGCAGGATGGGATGGCAAACAACACATTCCTTGTGTCTCTGACAGGAGCTGAAGCTGCAGCCAGCCCAACAAAGGAGGTGAAACCACAGCAGCTCTGCAGTGCTCCTGCACCTTCTGCTGTGCCTGAGGAGCTCCCACCACTGCAGTGCTGCCAGCTCCTGTCTTGCCATACCCACACCTCTGAGATTCCCTCCTCCTGCAGTCACTACCCTACCCAGGACATTTGCTTTCTTTCATTTGCAAGCAGAGGTCTTCAGAGAAAAGCTTGGCACGCTTGGCACCACCCTTGTGCTGCAGGGTAATGCATCTTTATGGCCAGGATTAAGAGATTTCTCTGTAAATCCTGAGTGCTCTGACTCATGTTCATTGTGCTCATCCTCCATGGATACTCTTCTAACTGCATTTCCTTGGCAATTTGTGGCTGCTTTCCCTATCTCTACTCAGGCACAGCAGTGCAAAGAGAGGCTGGGTCGCAAAGGAAGCTTCCCCTGATTGTCCAGCCCTGCCCCTCGTGGGGCTCTGGCCCAGCACTGAAATGAGAGCTTTAAATTGGGAACAGGTGCCAGTAGCCACAAAAGGCAATGAAAAGGAGACATCTTGTTCCCCAAACAAGGAATACCATGAATTCATCCTGGTATCAAGGGATAAGAGGAATTCATCATTTCTGTCCAGGAAACACAACTCATAACAGACTCTGGGAAGGTGAGTGCTCAGGTCTGGCTCGGCACAGGGAGATGGTATCAGTGAAACCTGCAGTGAGGAGAGAGCCCTGGTAGCAGCTGGGTGTTTAATTCCCATTTATGTGCAGGCCCTTGCACGTGCCCAGGGCTGAGGCCCACCCCCAGCAGGGCCTTTTCCCACGGACAGGGCTTGTGGTGCTCCTGGAGCACATCCAGGCCCAGCTGGAGCCTCAGGCTGAGCTCTGCACGGTGGCCAGGACAGCCCACGTGCCATCTCTCCCTAAGGCACAGATGGATATTTCTGCTCAGGGATGGTCTAGAATTCAACAGGAGGCTCATTTTGCATGTGAGAGCATTTCAATGGGGCCAGCAGGGGTGAAGCACCAATTCTGACGCACAGCTCCTTGGAGCAGCCCAAATCCCTGCACACTTCGGCTTTTGAGGTGCCTCTGGTGAGATCCCAAGTTGTCAGGAGCAGCACCAGTGCCCAGCTGTGAGGACAGAGTTGTTGGAGCTGCTGCAGTGCCTGGGGCAGTGGCCTGGCCAGGTCTCCTTTGCAGCCACACAAACCACACAGTGCCAATTCTGCTCTTTGAGCCAGGCGCATGAGAGCTGCTTCGTGTGGACAGAGATCACTCACAACTCCTCAGTCATACTCTCAGTCATTCTCAGCTGCTCATTCATGGCTTTCTAGGCTGCTTCATTTTACTCCTCTATAAAAATCTCAGATGCTGAACTTGACCCTGTTCACATCCACATCAGGGTAGAAATTGTAAAAAACCCACACTGCCTTCAATATCCCCTTTTGTGTCCGAGTGGAAATAAGTAGGAAGAAGATTAAAATTAATGGCCCAAATTTCAAATTTCCAGGTGTTCTGTCAGGGTAAGGCTAATCCTGGAGCTGTTGCTGATTACCTGGGCTAGGATGCTGAGACCTCCAGCTCTGCCTGGCTGGTGTTAAAGAGCTTTAGACTGAAGAGTGACTGAGCCTTGAATAAGAGGGAGAGAAATCAGAGAGCTGGGCGTGAGGACAATTCAGATTTTAGTGCTGTTCAGCATCTCAGGCTGAGCCTGGACTTCATTGCTCTGTCACTAAAAAAGGATTGCAGATAATGAGCTAATAACACTTCACTCTCCCGGCCTCCTTTGCATCTTCAAAGCCTCCACAAGAACAAATAATTAACTGTCCAGAGCACAAGCTCATAACTAAGAGCTGAGAAACCAAGTGAGTCAATGTGCTTGCGACAGCTCTTTGCAGTTTTCAGTAAAAACTCATTTTGGAGGAAGGGCTTTACTGGCCCAACTGGTCGCCCCAATCCACATTCCAGGGACAGACCCAGCCCAGGAGAAGCCCCACCAACTTCAAAAGAGCAACACCTCGACAGGAATGCCCCAAACCCAACTGTGTGGCTTCCTCCTTTTAATTTGCAGGCGCAGGGTGAAACTGCTGAGCTCACATCCCTGAGCTCAGGGAGGGAGCTGGGCACATCCTGCTGCACACAGAGAGGCTCTGGCTGCACACAGCCTCTGCCCAGGACTGTTAATTCCAAATGAACTCCCTCCCAGTGTCTGTTAGTGCAGAATTAGTGTTCCTTAACATAACTGCGGGTGCTACAAACTCAGCCTTGCACCTGCACCTCCAGCTCAAGGAGCTGTGTTAAGTCCCAGCTCTTATTCCTTGCTCTGGGCAAAGTCTTAAATTCCACAAGAATGTGACTTCTTTTGCAGGTCCTCGGCTTTTGGGGAATGTGGGTCACATTTACCTGGGCAAAACAGAGATGAGAACATTGGTTTTTTACATGGATAAATGAAGTCAGACAGTCAGCCCTACAGAAGAATTGAGAGATTTCAGGCCAAGAATTTTGTCTTGGCGATTCCTGCCTAGCTGCACGTATTTCCACCAGGAAACATCCCTGCTCTGTCTCTGAGGCAGAACCTCAAAATATAATTCAAAATTAAACCCAGTTTCCCCAGATCCACAGCAAATTCCAGCCCACAGATTGTGGGGGATTGCTGGGGAGGAAACACAGCTGTGGGGCTTGCTCAAGAGCAGGGGCCTTTCCAAGGGAGATGCCCAGTTCCAGGACACCTTTCAGGGATGCCAGATCCCATCTCACAACCCCCAGTCCCAGGGGTGCTGGATTTCCATGTAAAACTCCCAGCTGGAGCGTGGGTATCCATCCCATCTGTCTGCAGGATGCTGAGGATGCTGCCACGATGCTCTTGCTGTCCCTCTCTGCTCTCTGAGGCACTGGAAAGCTCCAGTCAGAGCTGAAGCTTCCCCTGGAGGAGTCAGGTGCCTCAGAGGAACCGTTCTGCACCTGTAACCCTCACACCCTGAGGCAGAACTTATGAGCCCAGTGCTTTTCCATGGAGCACTGGGACAGATTTCCAAAATATCTGTCTCAGACATTGGGGTCTGGAACCTGCGGAGGAGTTTTGTGCCTGTGAGAACCTGGTTCTTCAGGAACCCTCCAGGGATGGCTTTTATGCTGTACCCACCTGCCTGGAGCCACCCTGGTTCCTCACATGGTTCGTGGGCAGAAGCCTTGGGGACATTTGCATCAGTTTTCCTTCTTCCCAAAGAGAAGCTCTTCCTTCCTTCTGAGCTGTTTGCGGGTTTATGTCCCAAGGGCCTTCGGGCTGCAGTTGGGATTCAAGAAATGCCAACAATACCAGAGTCCTTTAGTTGCTCTTCTCAACGATGTTGTTTGGAGCTGCAGTTAATCACAGGGCTCAGGAACATCCAGAACTGATTGCCCCATCCAGCAAACACTCAGGAGCTGGTTCCCGTCCTACCCCAGTGTGCTCCTGCCAGCCAGGACCCCATGCTGGCTCTGCCCTGCCAGTCACACAGCACTGAATCACCCTCGGGAGATATTTATCTTTACCCACAGCCAGGAGAGACCTGGAACTGAAATCAGGCCATGAGTGGATCTGCTAAGAGAGCTGGGATGAACCTGAACCTCCTGTGCCTGATCTGCTCTGTGTGGCTGGAGAAGTGCAGGTTGAGCCCTGCAGGGAACTGAGGGTATCCAGGGATCAGTTCCAGTGGGGAGATATGGAGCCCAAGAATGCTCAGAGCCTGCTCCACCTTGGTGCAGCCAACCTGGCGTGGCAGTCTTGGCATGTGCTCTGGGCACGGGAAGGGACATGGGGAGATCCCCAAGGGGCTCAGCCTGAGGGACCAAAGCCGTCCTCCTCCAGCACCCAGAAATGCTTCAGAATCTTTGCCAGGCTGATCCTCGTTGTAATTACATCGAAGGCTTTGAAACAAAACAAAACAGAAACCCTGAGGTGGAAAACCTCTCAAAGCCAAATGTTCCTTTTCCAGGACATGCTGGTCCAAAAATTTGAGAATTTGAGAATGACAGGACTTAGTTGATTTTAATATACAGTCAATTTTCATATTCAGTTGAAGTTGATATTCTGATGAACTCTGTGTCCTGTCAGTTTTCTCTGAGGTGTGGCAGGCAGAGCTGGGGCAGGGACAGCCCGTGTGGCACAGCCGCTGCCACACCACGTGAAAAGTGCCCATAATTGCTCTATTTTTACAGCTAATCAGCAGCATCTGATTCACAGGAGAGATCAAAGCGTTTCCCTGGATCAAAGTGTTCCCTCTTTGTCATGATATCACAGCCGGATCTATTGCTCTGCCGAGGCACGGCCGTGTTTGTTGACACGGGCAGATAAAAGGTGTGAGTGGCTCACAGCCCTTCCCAAACCCGGAGCAGTTAGGAGAGCACCCATTGAGCCCTTTCAGTCCCCTGGGTGCCACAACCCAGCGTGGCCATGAGCCTGAAGCGCTGGAATTACAGACTGGGGACACCTCAGTGTGACCTTTCCATTCCTACAGGGGCTTGTAGAAAAGAGGAAGAGCAGCTTCTTACCCAGACAGAGAGTGACAAGGGGAACAGTTCCAAACTAAAAGAGAAGAGATCTAGATGGGATATTGGGAAGAAATTGTTCCCTGTGAGGGTGGGCAGGTCCTGGCACAGGGTGCCCACAGCAGCTGTGGCTGCCCCTGGATCCCTGGCAGTGTCCAAGGCCAGGCTGGACAGGGCTTGGAGCGACCTGGAATGGTGGAAGGTGTCCCTGCCCATGGCAGGAGTGGAACTGGATGGGCTTTAAGGTCGCTTCCAACCCAAACCAATCTGTTATTCTGTGATAAACCAGCATCTCACGAAGACAGGACTGGATGCTGCAGTTTCTAACCCCACCTCAGCTGGGTTAAAAACCAGAACTCAAAGCTATGTTTGTATCAGATGAGGACATAAACTTGAATTTTCCACCTCACCAGCAAGTGGTGCACCCTCTGAGCTGACAGATAAGGGATGCTTTCTCTTCCTCTGCTGCTCTTCCCTCCTCCTCTTTGTTTACGGTTTAAGGCTCAGGCTCGGAGGCAAACTGGGATAAAATCCCTCTGCTCTGTGCAGGTGCTGAGGCTGCAGCAGCCCCAGAGAGCAGGGAGGGGTGTGGGAGGTGTGGTGGCACCTCGGGACAGGGGTCAGGCACTTCAATCACCTGCGGCAGAGCAGCTTCTCGCATATTCATTTCTCACAGCAGGACATCCAAAGCGAATTGCTGTGTAATGAGGATTTTCCCAGGCTCGGGTCATTTCAGGTCTGAAGGCAATACCCGTGAGGGCACACCTGGGCATTTCCATCTCCCTCAGCTTCCAATAGACCCCAGGTGTGGAGCAGGGCACACGGTTCCTGCAGTGAGAGCCCAGGGTGCAGGACCCTGCTCTTGGCTACTGAAATCCCATCCTTCACTGAACGTGCTCACAGAGGGGTTTGGCCACCGACAGACCTGGGCCCTGAGAGCTTCCAGCAGAGAGACCCAAACTAAAACTGAGCACTGCACCCACATCCCTGAGCACAGCCCTCCTGCACCTCCCATTGCCTCCTGCAGTGCCCCTCTGGGCCCACCCTGCTGCCAGCGCAGCCCCCAGCCCTCGGCTTCAACCCCCGGTGCCTGTGAGTATGTGACACCCAGAACCCCATCCCTGGCTCTGGGACAGCCCTTCCACCAGCAGTGCCTTGGAAATGCATGGGGACAGCCCCCCTGTGCCCCCTGTGCCCCCTGTGTCCCCTGTATCCCCTGTACCCCCTGTGCCCTTGTGCCCCCTGTGCCCCCTGTATCCCCTGTACC
>VZRF01008745.1:588146-668721 GCA_013396875.1 Vireo altiloquus
TATCCCCTGTATCCCCTGTGCCCCCTGTACCCCCTGTGCCCTTGTGCCCCCTGTATCCCCTGTGCCCCATGTGCCCTCTGTACCCCTTCTACCCCCTGTACCCAGTGCTGCTATTCCATCTCCCTCTGGAAGGGTTCTAGGGAGACTGGTATTGGGAATTCTGTGTGTGTGGAGGTACCTGTGTGTGTGTGTGTGTGCACACCTGGGACTCTGCACGTGTGTGTGTCTGTGTGTGTCTGTGTGTGTGTGTGTGTGTGTGTATGTGTGTGTGTCTGTCTGTGTGTTTGTGTGTGTGTGTGTGTGTGTTGTGTGTGTCTGTGTGTCTGTCTGTACGTATGTGTGTCTGTGTGTGTGTCTGTGTCTGTCTGTGTGTCTGTGTGTGTGTCTGTGTATCTGTGTCTGTGTGTGTGTCTGTGCCGAGCAGCCCAGAGCAGGAGCTGTCAGCAGGGAGCAGCAGGAATGTCATGACAATCCGTGCCTTTAGAAGGACAAGGGCGGCTCTGAGCCGTGTGCCTGGGGGGTTTTCCAGAGGTGACACCCTGGGGACAATGCTAAAGGCTCCTGTGTCACACTCACTGCTCCTGCAGAGCCTTGTGATCAGCTCAGCCGGGTGAGTCCCTTCTCCATGGGGTGAGTCCCCTCTCCATGGGGTGAATCCCCTCTCCATGGAGTGAGTCCCCTCTCCATGGGGTGAATCCCCTCTCCATGGGTTGAGTCCCTTCTCCATGGGGTGAATCCCTCTCCATGGGGTGAATCCCCTCTCCATGGGGTGAGTCCCCTCTCCACGGGGCTTTGGGAGGGGGTTGGGCTGTGAGCTGGGGCTGAGCAGGACCAATTCCCTGCAGTGCTCCCAACGTCCCCGTGCCATCCCTTGCCTGTGACTGCCAGAGCCACCACTGCAGGGATCACTTTGGGGCTCAGCACCGGCCCACAGGGCAGCACCATCTGCACCAGTCAGGCACCTCAGGGACCCAGTGCCGGGCAAAGGGCGGGTCCCAGCTCCAAGCAGGACTCAACCCCTTGGTGCTCCTGCCAGGGGCTGCTGCCCCACGCTGAGGAGCAGAGTTTACACCCAGGCCCCACGCTGAAACCAGGGCATGAGAGCGCACGCAGAGGCAGTGATTCACACATCACCAGGAAGCTCATTTTCCTTCCACTAAGTGCCAATAAAATGCTGCTTCCAGGCAGCAGCCAAAGCCTCTTCCTTCCATCCCAGATCATTGCTGCCTGCTGTGTCAGCGAGGCTGGTCTTATGGACACGGGGCATTGCGTCGGTGCCAAACCCAAACCATGCTTGGGGTGCATTAAAGTCTTCATTGGTGACTTAACATATCTGTGGAATCAGCAGAAACCATGGGTGACTTTAACCAGTTAAAGGCCGTTAACCGAGACCTGTGAATTAGCTGCTACGGGCAGTGATTTACAGGGTTGGCACTCAATGAAACTGGAAGATTTATAAGGCATTTAAAAACAATCATGAAAAACTTGCAAAGGTCAGATGTTTGCAGGAACAAACGGAACTGCCCTGCAGGTGCTGTGTGAGGAGGCCATGGCACAGCAACACCAGGACTTGGGACTCCAAGGGTGAGGGCTCCACGTCTGGAAAGTGTTACAAAGTTCAGCTTTTACATAGTTTTTGTCTTTTAATCTACAGGTGCTCGTTGGACCTGACCTGCAAGAAATCCAAGGTTGTATTTCTGCATTTTCTGCAGTTTTTGGTTGTCATTTGGCCTTGACCTGAGCTGGAGGCTGGGCGCCCACTGCTTTATGTGGGAACAGTGGCACTGTGGATCAGGGCAACACAGGTACCCTGTCTATGAATTCATGGGTGCTGGAAGCTGTGAATCCCACAGGACACTCCAAAGGATGGGCAGTGCTGGCTGCCCACAGCAATGGCATCCAGTGCCACCTGCCCCGTGCTGTCCTGCACACCCTGGATGGCACCAAAACCCCAAGCTGGGCAGGGGGAACTGTGCTAGCCCCGATCCACCATGGGCACAGGAGTCAGGGCATGTTATCCTGCAGTGCTCTACCCTTCTCCAGCCCCACAGGACCCAGATTCCTCATCCTGCACCAGGAATGGGGCTGATGAGCTCCACAGGGGGACAGGCAGGAGAGGCAGAGTAGCCCACCCACCCAGGACGTGCCTGAGGGGGAAACAACACCCCAACATCTCCCTGCTTGAGCAGGGAGGTGGGGCTGGATCACAGAATCAAAGAATTATGGACTCTCCTGAGCTGGAAGGGACCCACGGGGATCATCCAGTCCTACTCCCGGCCCCGCACAGGACGCCCCAACAGTCCCACCCTGTCCATCCCTGGCAGTGCTGTCCAAACACTCCTGGAGCTCTGGCAGCCTCGGGGCCGTGCCCATTCCCTGGGGAGCCTGGGCAGTGCCCAGCACCCTCTGGGGGAAGAACCTTTCCCTGATCTCCAGCCTGACCCTGCCCTGGCACAGCTCCATCTTAGTGAACCTCCTTTGGCCCCTCCCAGCCTTCGCCATTCCATGATTTGCCATCTCTGGGGGTGAGGGGACCCCTCACTCTGTGCCCCAACTGATGGCCCCAGTGAGAGGCCCCACATCCCATCTGGTGAGACCCTGGGGCCCTGGCAGCATTCCAGCTTAAAGAGCTTCCATTGTCCCACAGGGTCTGTGGGCAACTGCAGCCCTGTCCTGGCCCATAACGCTGTAAATGTGGGCACTTCCCCTGGTTCCCTGGGACATGCATTGGCCAGATGGCCCCAGGACAGCAATCCCAGCACCTCCTGTGCTGCCCAGAGCTCCCAGGAAAACGGGAGCTGGCCAAAGCTGTGAGCAGGCAGCTGCTGTGTGTGGATGCAGTGGCAGCAGCAGGCTCTGCAATATCTCACCATGATTTTGCTCTGGGTCTCAAGGCAGAGAAAAGCACGAGGCTGCCTCACTCCCAGTGCTGATTTAGCACAAGCCCTGCCGAAAACATTACCCCAGGATTTATCAGCACCTTCTCAAATATATCCTCCCTTACATCCATTTCCACCCCATGGGGACAGTGGGAGAGTTCCCTGGCATGGGAATGCATCAACAGACCATGAGCTGCAGGTTAGTGAGCTCTGGCACAAGTCTTCTGCAGGCAAGGACCCTCAGCAATGCTGGGACACCTGTGCTGGATACTGCAGGAGAAGGATTTGCACCCTGGGCTGGCAGCAGCCTCTGGAGCTTTGAACTCCTGCTAGGACATTGGCCCTCCTGTGCCACACAAGCCCTGCACTGAAGCCACCAGCACACAGCACACTGCAGCTCCTGCTGGTGTCTCCACTGAGGAGCCCAGGGCTCCTGGCAGCCTGCACTGCACAGGCCCCATGGGACACAGCTTGATCCTGGTGCTCAGGCTGAGAGCCCAGAACTCCGTGAGAACTCCACTGTTCCCACGAGCTGTGCTCCAGAGAGGTGCTGCACAAGGGGCTGCTCCTCAAAGGATCACAGGATGGAGCTGGAGCTGGACTCGATGATCCTTGTGGGTCCCTTCCAACGCAGGGAATGCCATGACCCTATGTCCACGTCCTGTGGCAGAGATGTCACTCCTCTGCAGCCTGTCAGGGAGTGTTTCACCTCACAGCTCTCAGGACAGTGCTCTGCTAGGGAAGGCCAGAGCTCCCTACCCCTCACACCAGAGGCAGTGCCTTGATCTGGCAGCCACAGGTTCTGCTGCCCATGGGGACAATGAGACCACACAGCAGAGCTGGAGGTCACCAGAGCACTGCAAACATGGAATCACTGAATCATGGAATGGGTTGAGCTGGAAGAGATCTTAGAGCTCATCCCGTTCCACCCCCTGCCTGGGCAGGGACACCTTCCACAGACCAGGTTGCTCAGATCTCCACAATAAAGCATTTCAAGGCTGTGAACACCCTACACGACCTTCCCCACGCTGCTCCTGGAGTCCTTCACCCTTGGCTCAGCAGTGGGGACATTCCCTGCTCCATTGTGCTACCCCAGACTCACCCATCTGCACCACATGCTCCACTGGCAGGTGCAGGCAGCTGCACACCATAGAATTTCGAAATCTCCTCAGCTGGAATTGATCCAAAAGGATCATCCAGTCCAACTCATGGCCCTGCACACACACCCCAACAACCCCACCCTGTCCATCCCTGGCAGCACTGTCCAAACGCTCCTGGAGCTCTGGCAGCCTCGGGACTGTGCCCATTCCCTGGGGAGCCTGGGCAGTGCCCAGCACCCTCTGGGGGAAGAACCTTTGCCTGATCTCCAGCCCGACCCTGCCCTGGCACAGCTCCAGCCCTTCCCGGGCTCCTGTCCTTGGCACAGAGCAGAGATTGGAGTTGTCCCTCGGGAGGAGCTGCAGCACCTGGAGAAGGGTCCGGGGCAGAGCAGCTCCCCATCACCAGCACAGAACCCGCACCGTGCTCCAGCCAACCTCGGCACAACCTCCTGGACCCAGCCATCCCACAGCCCGTGCCACACCTGGGATGCTCCCAGCACCCTGGGGAGACCCCAGTGAACACCCCAGGCTGCTCTGCCGTGTCCCAGAGCATTGCAGCATCCTGCTGCCACTCTGCCGTTCCCGAGCAGGCGCTGGGAGTGGGAATGCCCGGGCTGGGAAGGGCGGGGGCCAGGGGAGGGTCGGGCTGGGCCGGGCGCTGACTCAGCCGCGGAGCCCCGGCGGTGCCAGCGCGCAGCGGGCGCAGGGAGGGAGGTGCTGGGCGGTTTCGGGCCCGGCGCAGGGATCCGGGCTGGAGCGGGGCCGGGAGCTGCCGGGACAGGCAGCGCTGTGGGAAGCAGGGAGTGCCCGGGTACCCCCGCCCTGGGCGCTGCCAGCCCCAGGGACGGGCAGAGCCGCTGCGGGGCTGCTCTGCGGCACCGGGCACCGGCACGGCTCTGCCTCCACCTGCCGGAAAAGTTGGGAGAGTGGACCTTCAGAGCCTGCAAAAAGGGACATTTTTTTCCCAGGCAGACACAGCTGACTGCCCCGAGCGCTCCTGTCTCCTGTTGCCATGCATCAGGTGGGTGGGAATGTCACTTGCTGGACCATCAATCAGCCACCCAGCACTGCCACCCCACCCAGCTCTAACCCTTTGCCCTCCACACCTTGACTTTGAGGAGGTAGGTGGTGTGGAGCTGGCTGTCCTCCACCTGTGCCTCACTGATTCTGAGCTTCCCAGAGCCTTATTCCCCAAAACCTGGAGGTGTGTGTTGAAGTAGGGAAAATAAATCCTAATCCAACAGAAGGACAAGGGAGAAACCTGCAGGACACCCCCACATCACCGGGCAGGGGGTGGGGAGGACAGGCAGCCCCAGCAAGGGGGGACACAAAACATCTCGCCAAGGGACAAGATCCACCACCCTGTGCACCTGCCCTTCCCCACCGCTCTGGGAAAGGCTTCACGGATGCTGTTTATCAGCAGCATGGGACAGTTTGTCATAACATAACAGGGCAGCATTACAGCCCTCCAGGACCTCTGGTGCCTTGGGCTGGCTGCCAGCCCAGGTCCAGGTCCAGGTCCAGGTCCAAGTCCAGGTCCACCAGGAACACTGGGGGGTCTGCAGCTGATGTGTCCCCAGGGACAGCACACATGTGATGTGCTGCAGATTCCCAGCCAGATGGCAAGAGATCTGCCCCCCAAAGCACAGAGAGGCAGCCCCTCCACGTGGCTTTATCTGCAGGCTTCATTGCATGCTGCCAGTAACATGCAGAGGAGGCAAACACAGCTGGTCAGAGCCTTTAGCAAGAGCTGGAAATAGGAACGGAAATAGTCTGGAAGGTGAGTTAGTGACTATTCCATGGGCCAAGAGGCTTGGAAGCAGTGCCCCTGTCCATGGTGTCCCACAGGGTCAGCTCTGATCAGAGAGGAGTGAGGGGGGCTCTGGTACAGCAAAAGCAGAGCTGAAGGGGCCATGATGAGGATTGCCCCAAAGTGTAGCAGGAAAAGAGCTCAGACCCCTGAGGTCTATCACCAAACCTGCCAAGGAGTGCAGCTGAGATGATGCTGGGAGGCACAGGGACAGTTACTCGGGGGGTCCTGAGGGGTTGCTGTGACCTCTCACAGCCCAGGGAGCAGATGGGCAACTCCTCGAGCTGTGCTGAGCCTGTGCTGCATCCTCTGGGATCAGAGCCTCAGGATGGACACCACACCTGCATCCCCTCACCACCTCTTTATTTACAGACACAACACCACTGGGGGGTGGAGATGAGAACTCCGTGAAGCCTCTGCCCGCCGGAGCCTGGATTCCTGCAGCCAGGGCTCTGTGCAGCTGCTGCAGCTCCTGGGACTTGGCCTCCTCTCCCCCTGAGCCTCTACTTCCATCGGCTGCCCACCATGGTCTTCCCACGGGCACCCTTGGACCTGCAAGGGAAGAGGAAAAGCACATGCAAAAAGGCATCAGTGACCACACAAGGAGGAGGAGGTGGGTGTTGTCAGTGGTCCTGCAGCCTTTTCCTGTTGGATGTGCACTGCCCTGGGGGCCGAGGGTCTTTACTGGTCCCAGGTAAAACCTTGGGACCTGAGTCAAAGTGTCAGGGACTCTCTGAGAACAAGCTCATGCAGTTTCCAGGCGATTCTAAGGACCCACAATCTCCTTCCCATGTTTCTCCCCCTGAAGAATCATTCAGAGAACAATTGAGAAGTTGCATCTGTGGCTGCAGAGGGATAAAAGCAGCTGCTGGATCCTTCAGGACTCACCACATCGCTCCCTCTAACCAGCACAGGGGGAGCAGGCACTGCTTGAACACAGGGTGGCAGAGAGGAGGAGGAGGAGGTTGGGGTGGGCAGCAAAGGGCATTTCTGGGGGCCAATTTGGGATTGTTTCATCCCTGAGCCCTGGTGCTGCCCTGGGGCCCCGGTGTCCCTGCAGCACATGTGCAGGGGGACACAGAGCACGTGTGCAGGGACACACACACAGCTCCTGTGTGCAGGGACAGACAAACAGCTCCTGTGCAGGAACAGACACACACACAGAGATCCTGTGCAGAGACAGACAAACAGCTCCTGTACAGGGTCAGACACACATACACACACAGAGCTCCTGTGCAGGGACACACACACACAGCTCCTGTGCAGGGTCACATGCAGCTCCTGTGCAGGGACACACACACACAAACAGCTCCTGTGCAGGAACAGACAAACAGCTCCTGTGCAGGGTCACACACAGCTCCTGTGGAGGGACAGACACACACACGCAGCTCCTGTGAAGGGACACTGCACCCTGTGGAGGAACACACACAGGTCTCAGAAATGCCCGTACTCACCCTTTGCTGCAGGATCAGGCCATGGTGGGCAGGAGAGAAGAGAGATTTGGTGTGAGGGGGTGGGAGATGGTGCCCCTGACACGGGGGGTGGGCTGAGCACCTCCCACATGAGGAGGGGTGGGATGGGGATGTGAGAGCATCAGGGTGCTCCTGGGAGGAGGGGTTAAACACCCTCCTCCACCCTCCTAGGAAGGGTTCCCCAGCCACGTGCAGGGAACATGGGCACAAGGACAGGTTCCCCTTGGCCTGCACAAATCCCACAGCCCATGGGATTTCCCCCGCTAGACAAGCTGAGATCTCCAGCACCTTCCTGAGATGCTGGGCAGAGCCCCTGCAAGGATGGGGTGGCTGGAGACTGGAAGGACCCCACAAAGCTTCCCATGCAGAGGTGGGGTCTCCCCAGGGTCCAACCCCAGCCAGGGTCTCTGGGGAGGGGGAAGCTGGTGACGAGGCCATGGAGGTCTGTCAGAAGGCCAGGGACTGAGGTCCCTGGGACAGACCTGCAGGTCCAGGAACACTGGGCACCAGCAAGGCCAGAGGCAGGAGGGGAAAGGAGAGGAGGTGGTTTAGCAAGGGAGATCCATAGGAAGGGAACTGGGGAGCAGGGAGCTGGAGTGGAAGGGCAGCAGATGTCTAGGAGGGATGTGCAGCCACTTACACTTTCTGGTGGTCACTGATGCGGTTCCGAAGGACATTGATCTGCAAGAAATATGGTGAGTGGTGAGGTCTGGCAGTAAAGGCTGCAGGTGGATGGTGAGGTCTGACAAGGTGACCCAGGATGGGGACAAGGGCTGCGTGAAGATGCATCACTGCTCACTTTTCCCCAGCAGTTTTTCTGTGGGGTTTAGAATCCCACAATCCCAGGATGGCCAGGGTTGGAAGGGACCACCAAGCCCATCCCATTCCAGCCCCTGCCACGGGCAGGGACACCTTCCACTGTCCCAGGTTGCTCAGGGCTCCATCCTGCCTGGCCTGTGATGTGTGTTCCCTGAGGTGGTGCCAGGTACATGTCCCCAGGAGCTGGGAAATCACTGGGATGCTGTGGTCATGACTTGGCAGTGGGTTTTTGAGAAATTTCAGAGACAAGCTGGGAAAAGCAATTTCTTTCTAACCTGTCTTCAATTCTAAATAGTTAAGTCCATTTCTAAACGGAGCTCTCTGTAGTTCCCAGGAGAAAAAAATGTAAATACAAAAAATATTTATGGTAAGGTGTTTGCCTGACCAATGGAAGATGTCCTCTCTGTTCTTGTTGTGCATTCCATTCTAGTGCTAGACACACACAGATGCACAGACACGGAGATGATCGCAGCTCCTAAACCTACTGTAAGAAGCTGCTTAATCTCTCTCTCTCTCAATCATCTTTTTAATAATATCTATCTATAAATAAAGCCTTCTAATCATCAATCCATAAACTCTAAGTCTTTTGTAAAAAAAACAAACCCTAGCCAGGGCCAACAACAACATCGTCTTTCTACAGGATGCCCTCGCTCATCTCCTGGTTGGGGAGCAGGAGGAGCAGCCAGGAACACTGAGGATGGACAGAGGCCCTGGGGCTCACCTCATATTTCTGCCGCTTGAACTTCTCCTGAAGGTCAAATTTCTCGGCTTCCAGGTCATGGACGTTCTGCCACAACTCCCTGGCCTTGTCCCTGAGGGAAGAGCCGGCTGGGGATGGGGCAGGGAAGGGCCATGGCTCCCAAAGAGCTCAGTGCAGGGATGGGGTACTGATACCAACCCCTCCCCTGCTCCCTGGGATGGGGCTCTGGAGGCTCCCAGGCAGGGATGTGTTATCCAGGCAGTGAATCCAGGGACCAGAGCCATAGGGGAGGTCAGTACATATGGGGACACATGTCCTACCCAGGTGACCCTGGCTCCTCAGGACACTCCTGTTCTACCCAGGTGACCCTGGCTCCTCAGGACACTCCTGTCCCATCTGGGTGACCCTGGCTCCTCAGGACACTCCTGTCCCACCCAGGTGACCCTGGCTCCTCAGGACACTCCTGTCCCATCTGGGTGACCCTGGCTCCCTCTCATGGCTGGTGCCATCAGCCGCAGCCCAGCCGTGGTGGCCCTGCACAGCCTCGGTGCCTGTGTCCCCCACAGGGTGTCATGGCCCATCTCCAGCTGTGCCATCCCCCTCAGCTGGAAGCCTCAGGGAGCCTCGGGATCCTGCCCAGGAGCTGGGACCCAGCACTGGGCTCCTGGCCTGAGCCATCCCTCCTGCAGCCCGTGCTCACCTCAGCTTGTCCTCGCTGAGGTGGTCGATGTTCAGGGGCTTCCGTCGCTCACTGAGGATCTTCTTCTTCTTTTCCCGCTCTGTTTGCTTCTTCCCACCCTTTTTCTCTGACTGAAGAAACCATCAGTCCACTGGGGAGAAGGAAGTCTGCCCAGCCTCTGCTCTCCTCCGTCCCCAGTTCTGCACCCTCAGCTCTTGGAACTCAAGAAGGACATGAGGCCCTCGATGACATTTTGGCAATAGTGGACAAGACACCTTGTCCTTGTGCCCATCCCAGTCCCTGAGGCAAGGCTGGAGCTGCACATCTGCAGAGCTGAGCTCGGGGCAGCTCTGAGCTCCCTTTGGCCCTGTAACCTCTGACCCAAGAGCAGTTCCCTGCCCTCTCCTGCCTGTAAACCCCACAGTGTCACATGGGTGAGGTCAGCCCATGGCTGAGCCCTTCCCAGGAGCAGCAGTGGCTCCAACACAGCCCTCTTGGGAGGGGTCCCACCTTCTGCATGTAACCCCCAAAGTGCAGCATGTTGGAGAACGCCTTCTTCTTCCGCGCCTCCTCCTCCGCCCTCTTCCGCGCCTCCTCTTCCTCCTTGCGAGCTCTTTCTTCCTGCCAGGGTCAGAAGCTGGTCAGCAGTGGATGGATGGACACACAGCTCGTGTCCCCAGGCTCCCCAAGCCCATCCCAAGCCCAGTTCCAGAGGACACTCACGGCCATGCGGGCCTGGCGCTCCTTCTCCCGCTCGCTGCGGATCCGCTGCTGCTCTGCCCGCTCCGCTCGCCGCTGCTCCTGCACAGGGAGGGGACCTTGGCTTGGACACTGCAGGGAATCTGCATCCTCTCTGTTCCAAGGGACAGATCCCTGACCCCAAGAGCCCTGAGAGCCACAAGGGAGCCTGGGGACAGTGACCCCGGGGAGAGGTGCATCAGGCTCCGCAGCACCACAGCAGCTGCAGCAGGGGCATCCCAGTGACCAGGGACAGAGAGGGAACCACTGGAGCTGTGCCAGGGCAGGGTCAGGCTGGAGATCAGGCAAAGGTTCTTCTCACCAGAGGGTGCTGGGCACTGCCCAGGCTCCCCAGGGAATGGGCACGGTCCCGAGGCTGCCAGAGCTCCAGGAGCGTTTGGACAGCGCTGCCAGGGATGGACAGGGTGGGATTGTTGGGGTGTGTGTGCAGGGCCATGAGTTCGACTGGATGATCCTTGTGGGTCCCTTCCAGCTCAGGGAATTCTATGGTTCCCAGGCACTGGGGTACAAAACCTGGCTCAACCCTCAGGCTCTGTCCTGCAGGGAGAGGAATGTCCCAGGTCTGCCAGGACTGTGGGGAAGGGACAGTGGCTGTGTGCCTACAGAGACAGGGTGGCAATAGCCAGAGAGGGGAAGGCTGAACACATACAATCCTGTCCTTGAGGGACAGGAGCTCCTCTTCCTCCTTCTTCCTGCTCTCAAAGTGGGCTTCGATGAGGGCCTGCAGCTCATTCAGGTCCTTCTCCATGCGCTTGCGGTGAATGTCCTGCACCGGACACAAACAGCCCGAGCTCCGGGAGCTGCCAGACACTGAGGGGCAGCAGCGGGAGGACATCACCCCCAGGGGTGGGAACTGGGGCACAACTCACATCAAAATCCAGTCTCTCGCCATCTGGGATTTTGGGAGGCACCAGGTTGGGCATGAAGACCCTGCAATGGAAGGGGAGCCGGAGCACAATGGGGCTGCAGCAGATCTGAGACAGGATGTGCCTCTCACCCACCCCACCCTTCCCTCTGAGCCCTGCAGTCCCCAGGGATGCAGAGAGGGCACAGCTGGAGGACAGGGAGTGCAATGCATCCTGCTGGAGATGCTGGCTGGGCAGACACCTGTGGCATTCCCGGGAAACGCTCCAAGGTGCCTGCATGGCTGGAATAACTCTTCAAGCTGCAGAAAATGTGGCCAGGGCCCTTTGCCAGGCCCCCTGAGCTGGCAGCCACCCCACCGCTCCCTGCAAAGGGCACCAAGGAGCTGTGTGCTGCAGGGTAACCTGGCGCAGGGAGCTGGATCCTCTCCTCCTCCAGGGCTTGAGGGAGGGCAGGAGAAGCTCAGCAGGGACACAAAGGGCCAAAGGGGTGATGGCTGAGGGCAGAGCTGCCTCCCACACTGCAGCATCCCAGGGGCCCAGGAGGATCCCCAGGTTTCTGGCAATAGTTCCCAGTCCTGCTCCCTCAGGCTCTGTCCCTGGAGTGCTCGGACTCCTGGAAATGTGTGCCCCGTGTCAGCCACAGGCAGCACTCTACCCCAGGCTGGGATGCACACACACACACACATTTCTGCCACCTGCAGGGTCCCAGGGCAGCTGAGCTTCTCCCAAGGAACACACAAAATGCTTCAGAACTGCCTAAAGACCTCATCCTCAGGGTCCCCTTCATGCTCCATGTTTCCCTGCCTGTTCCTATCCCCTTTTCTCTCCGTGTTGCAGTCCCACCCTGCTCCCATGCTCTGGAGGCTGCCTGTGCCCTGCCCTTTATGGACCAGGCTCTGTCACACGGAGCCTCTGCCCTGGCAATGCTCAGACCTAGCCCCAGGGAAAACCCTGCCACACTTACTTGGGTTTTGGCTTCGATTCACCTGCACGCCCCAGGAACAGGACAGAAAGACAAGGTCAGTGTCACCAAGGGGTTTCCTGTCAAATCTTGACCCAACCCCCGCCCTAAGCCGAGCCCTCCCTCTCCCCTAGCAGCAGGGGCTTCACAGGGATCATCCCCCAGCAGTGCGGTGCCAGCCCTGTGCCAGAGGACACCTTGTGACCGAGGCACAGCTGGTGCTGGTACCCCTGGTCAGGCACAAGGAACGAGGGTGATACTTCACCTTCTCCAGGCTCCTGCTCTCGGTCTCCCTCTCCACCTGTGGAAAACACGATGCTTTGTGTCCCCATGGCCAGTCCTGCCCAAGGACATTGTGGGGTGGCTGTCCCCCTCTGTCCCATGCTTGTCCCCACTGCAAAACCCAGCTCCATCCCTGCTGGATGAATGGGGGGAGACCAGGCCCCTGAGGGACATCTCTAACTCACAAGGGGGCCCAGAGAGCCTCAGGTCCTCTCCAGGAGGAATCCAGATAAGTTTTGCAGGAGCTCAGGCTGGAGAAGCAGCAGTGCTGCCCTCTCTTGCTGTATTTTGGGTGAATTTCTGCCTGAGGTAGCACAAATCCATCCCTCCTGCTGCCCCTGCCCTGCTGGGGGATGTGGCCAGGGCAGCTCTGCCCCATTTCCCACAGATCATCCCTGCAGCAGCAAATGAGTGCAGCACCAAAACGCCGTTCAAAGGGCCCAGTGCCTCAGGGACTGGGATTGGGACTGGAATGGCCAAACCCATCTCTCCTCTGCTCCCGCTTTACCTTCTCCTGCTGCTTTCGTTTCATCTTCTTGTTCTGTTTAAAAGCAATGGGAGACCATGAGCACCCCTGGGTGAGGGCAGTCACATCCCCCCGCACAGAGGGGTCCCAGCACCCTGACTGGGGGTCACAGCCAGGACCCAAGCCTGCCCCAGCAGCAGTGACAGCACAGAATGACACACCAGGCCACCCCCTATGCCCCAAAGCCACCTCATGACATCCAGTGCTCTTTGGATGATCAGACACTTCAGAGCTCAACCCCAGCTCTGGAAACCCCCTCTAAGGCAATGGCCCCCTCGGTGAAACAGGCTTGGCCCATTTTTGGCATTATTTCAGAGGGCTGGACGCAACTGCCAGCAGCAAACACCATGGTAGGGCCCAGGCAGAGCAGGGAAGGGCATCTCAGTTTGACACCCCCTTACTGGACACCAGATCTGGGGGGCAGCCCCCACCTGGCACGCCCTGGAGCAGAGCACGGCCCTGCTGAGCCACGGGAGCTCCCTGGCAAAGCCTGCACTCACCTTCTGCCTTGGCTTCTTCGGTCTCCTCCTCCACCTCCTCTACCTGCTCTTCCTGACCTGGGGGAGAACAGGCAGGGTGAGCCCGGCAGCGCCGTTCCCTGGCTCCCTAGTGCTCCTGCTTTGGGATCCCAGTGGCACAGAGCTGAGAGAGGTTCCTGGCTCCCTACAGCTCCTGCTTTGGGATCCCAGTGGCACAGAGCTGAGAGAGGTTCCTGGCTCCCTACAGCTCCTGCTTTGGGATCCCAGTGGCACAGAGCCGAGACCTGGCACAGCCGCAGCCACGGGACAGGAGCAGAGGCTCGGGAATCAAAGGGCTCCTCTCTAACCTCACCCAAGGGCTGCTCTGTGCTCGTCAGGGCAAAGCTCCCTAAAATTTTGAAATTAAAGAATTTATCACCACCTCTTGGCTTGTCCCTCTCTCCCTTTCATGCTGCAGTTCCCTCACACCCCAGGAAGGGACGAGGGATTTCTATTGCTCTGCTCTAGCAGTCAGCTCCAGGAGTGGCTGAGGATGCGCCTTCGGGACCTTCCCAATCATGTTTGTGACACTGCTGGAGCCTTTTTCCACTGGAGGGAGCAGTGTCCCCACAGGATTCCTCCACTGGAGCCGAGTGATGCTGTGCCCGCAGGCCCTGGGGACACCGGCGGTGCCACAGCAAGACAGAAGGGAAGAAAAAGAAGATAGCAAAGACAGCAAACCACGGCTGGCAGATATAAGAGACCAGGCACAGACAGAAGATGGACACAGCACAGCAGGGCACGGGTGGAGTGCAGGAAGAAGAGAGAGAAGTGGAAGAATGAAAGAAAACCATTCCCCAACCAGGAAGAGGCAGAAGACATTGACCCACGACCTTTCCCAAGAGCAGAGAGGGGAAATAATGAAAGGTGCAATAACTACCGTCATCTTCCTCTATCCATTCTTCCTCTTCTGAGCCAGGGAGGAGGGAAGGAATAAGCACAGGGATTAGCTGGGTGCCACAGAGCTTTGGCATGCGTGAGATGAGGACTCGAGCACTGCAGGGGCTTCCCCTTGCACCTCTCTTGCCTTTTACACGCAGGGTGTTTTGCCTGGCAGTGCCCTGGAGCAGCCAGAGACCCAGCCCAGCCCAGCCCAACCCAGCCCATCCAGCCCAGCCCAGCCCTGCCCAGCCCATGCCAGGGTTGTGTCTCCATCAGGCCGAAGCAGGTGGAAGTTTGAGTTTGGCCAGACTGTCACACATTCAGCAGAGGCTCCAGCTTCCATTGGGATATTGGGATGACACCTCTGCCAATACCCGTGTCCAGCACTGTCAGCCCTGGTTTGAGTCATGGGATCACTGACGGATGAGATCCTGAGAAAATTCAGACTGGTTTTGATCCTCCTGATGTTTCAGGTGCAGGCATCTCAAACATGGTCACATCTGCCTTCCCTGGGCATAATTTGCCTATTGCAGTCCAGGAGCTGACCCCCAAACCCCCCAGCAGAACACTGAAGCCCCGTAATTTGGCTCTTTGTCCTTGCAGGTGCAACTCCTACCTTCCTCCACGCACTCCTCTTCATAGAGCACACAGGAGAGAAGAGAAGACAGAGACAGAGAGAAGAGAAAGAAGCTTCAGGTTACTGGAGTTGCTCTGGTCAGTTTTTGGGCTCAGGGCAGCTGCAGGTGCTCCATGTCCTCTTACCTTCCTGCTCCCTGCAAAGCACAACAGGAATTTACAGAGTCACATCGAGTTTCTGGAACAGGGCCCACGTGTCTATCAGTGAGGCTGAGGGGAATTTGGGGTTTCCTCAAGGCTGGTTCCCATTTCTCATAGCACAGGGCCAGGACTGCTGGGCGGCTACTGTGTGGGTGGCTGCCAGGCGGCAGTGGGGACAAGGCCCAGATCACCCTGCAGGCTGTGGAGAGCAGGGGCTGAAAGTCTGGACTGACACTTTGACAGTGGTCAGGGCACTCCATCAGTCTGCAGCATGACAAGATGAGTGACCCTGGCCTGTAATCCCAGAAATGGGCATCTCACATCCTACCTTTGCCCCCAGGTCCTTCCCTGAGTGTGGGGAAGATGCACAGCCTGTCCCAGGTGTGCCTGGGGACACACTGGTGACATACATGAGTCTGGCATGGCACTGAAACACCAGAGTATTCAGGTCTCCTTTCTCTGCTGGTGGAGGAGAAGTGGGAGCTGTGTTTGGACTCACCCCTATAACCCCAACCACATCTCTCCAGGATGTGCCTCCTGGTCCAGCAGCCTCCATCAGCAGAAGCTGCTCTCAGATCTGAGCCTTGGGGAGTAATGGTCTGGATGTGGCAGCAGGACCCCATCAGCAGCACATTGGTGGCCCCAGATATTCCCATCTCTGTCTCACGGATTAAGACTGCAGCATTTTTAACATAGGAACCATCCTTGTCCTGTCCATGGGTGTGGACACAGCTCCCAACACAAATTCCCACTTGTCTTGGAGTGACTAACACCACTGCAGGGGTTGGGCACTGCCAAGGCAGAGGGGCACAGGCAGGGGGTCTGTGGTGGGTGCTGGGGTAACAACAAGAGCACTTCCAAGCAATGCTGCAGTGGGAAAGTGGGAACAGGGAGAGAGGAAGGGGATTAAAACCACCCCACTTACTGCTCATACTCCTCGGTGACCTCCTCCGTGTCTGACATCCCTGGTTCTCTGGCATAGTTAGGGGTAGATTGGAAAAAGTGAGAGTTAGAAGTGAGATAAGGGCCAGCACAGCCTGTCCCTCAGCACCAGGACTGGGACACAGAGATGCTGCCTCTCTCCAAAGCACTTGGAGCTTCCAGCTTCCCCCAGCCAGGCCGTGACATCGTTATCTCAGCAGAGATAAGGCTCCCACCCCCCTCCTGTCCCAGGATCACAGCTTGCCCCAAACAGGAGGCAGGAGATTGGACACAGCCTCCTGTCACACCGATAACTCTGTCAGGAGCCATGTCCAGGGCACTCAGCCCCCCTGGCCCAGCCCTCTCAGGGCTGTGTTTGCTCAGGGGCAGCAAAATCACCCCATTGCATTACTTACTGACTACTTGTCTCTCAGGTTTACAGCCCTGCACCAGGCACAGCACAAGACCCCAGGAAACCCTCCCAGCCCAGCCCTCCAAGTGCAGAACTGCTGGGAAAGGAGCAGCCTGGGCTTAGCAGGAGCATTTCTCCCCTGTTAGCTAAAAGGAATAACTACAGCCTGGTTGAGTAATTTAGCCCTGGTTTTAGGGCTAAAACCTCTGCAGAAACAGCCTTTCATCTTCCCAGCACATCTGTCTCCCTCCCAGCTGTGCTCAGGACTTTGCTCATCATGTCCCCTCACCTGGCTTTGACCCAGCACTGCTCTGTGAGGTCTGCACCCACCAGCCCCATCCCCAGGCATCCTGGAGCAGCCCAGAGCCCCAGCGCCCAGCCCAGCCCAGCCCTGTCCCCTGCTCATGCCAGCCCTCGGCAGGGCTGAGATGCCACAGGACGACGCAAGGCAGCTCTGGAAATAACTTCCATGTGCTGAACCACCTGTTCCCAGAGCAGCAAGGCTTCCCTGCTCCTGCTGCCCAGAGTCTGGGAACAACTGCTCCTGGCTACATCTGTTGAGCATTTATTACCCAGGATGGGGAGGACAGGCCTCAGGAGTGCTTATTCAAGATGCTGGATCCAGGGTTGGAAGGCTCAGGCACGGGAAAGGGGCATTCCAGGAGGGGAACCTTGGCATAACAATGGCGCAAGAGGGTCTCTAATCTCACTGTGACTCACAAGGTGCTTTTCAGAGACAAATAAAAGTCAGAACTTGGCCTCCTCTGCCTCGGGGTCACCGCCTGCTCTTGCTGTCACTGTTTCTTTCCTGTGATGGATCTGGGGCTTGGCTTCCTCCAGCACCATCCCCGGGATCTCTGCTTTCCCACAAACACCAATTCCCACTTTTCCCCCAGGCTCAGCACGGTCCTGATGCCCCAAATTTGGCCAAATCATTTGTGTGGCCTCTGAGCACCCAAGGCCCCACATCATCATCTCATGGCACAGGAAAGGAGGGCCCCCAGTCCCGACAGCGTGAAAGCCTCTTCCAACATTCTCATCGCCCTCCTCCCTCAGACACCATTGTATCAGAGCTGAGGGAACAGCAACAAATCCGGGATTGTTAAGAGGGTACACAAGAGAAAAAGTGGCTCAAGGAAATATTTTTCTGCATCCTCTGCACAGAAACACATAAACCTTTCCATTAAAGCTTGGAAATCTTGATTTGGTAGAATTAGGAGAACTCAGCAGACATCACAGAGCTAAAGAGGAAACATTGCACTCACTACAAAAAATCTCACAGAATTTGCTGTGTATTAAACAATCCAGATATTCCTCACACTCCTTGAAATCCCCCTCTCCTTTAGCTCAGGGCTGGCTGCCCACAGCTCTGGGGCTCACTTAATCCTCCACAGTTCTCAGTCTCTGCTTTCTTCCAGGCTGCCCAGATATGGAGCTCTCCTTTCCCACCGTTTGCTCCAGGAATGGGTCACGTCCCTGCTCCAGTCCAGGGTCAGACCAGGCTCAGGAGCATCCCATCCCTAACCCACCCTCTGGGCTGCTAGAGAGCCAGGGCCAGGCTGGCCGTGCACATCACATCTCTGCTGACCCCTGCAGAGACACAGGGAACGGAGACCTGGGAGATTCCCCTGAACCAGGGCGGCCAAAATCCATCTGAGCCACCTGGGCACCCATCGAGATATCCTTGTCAAAAGACAACCTGCAAATACAACCCGCTGGCGAGGGTGCCGATGCTTTAGGCATGGGAATGCCTCCACGGCATAAAACGCCCCGAGGGAGCGGCCGGGGAAGCCTCTGACCCTGAGCCGATCCCCTCCCGGGTGCGGAGCCAGCGCATCCCACCCCGGGCGGGGCGGGCGCGGCCCAGCCGTACCTGTGCGCGGTGATGCCGGAGCGCGGGGAGCCGGCGGGGTCTGGGCACGGCTCTTTGGGGCAGGAGGCTTTAAGGGGGCTCCAGCGCCCACCCCGGGGCGGGCAGCGCCGCAGGAATGTGCCCGGCGCCCAGCGAGGAATGCAACACTTGTGAGCTGCTATTTCGGCAGCCGCGGCCCTGGCCCCCTCCGCCGCTCCCCCTTCCCCCCCAGGAGCCCATATAAGCCCAAGCTATTGTGCGGCCTCAGAGATTTGCTATTTTAAACCCTCCGGACCGAGATACGTGAGTGCCCGAGGGGCTGACACAAGCCAGCCCAGCTGTCACCGGGCCGGGACGCTGATAAGGCAGCGCTGTCACCAGTGCCGGAGCAGACCCTGACCGGCAGCTCCGACCCGGCTCCCTCAGCCGCTGCTCCGAGCTCGGGATGCTGCAGTGAGAAGGGAAGAGTTTGTTTTTAACCCCCCAGGACACATTTGGTTTGGGTTTTTCCCTATTTTCCCCTTGTCGGAAGAAGGGAAGGGAACAGTTTCCAGACCCAACCCAGCAGTAGGTGTCCAGGAGTGTCTTAGAAAGAGCAACTTTTATTAGAAAAAAAAGCACAGAGAAACCCAAGTCTTTTCCCAAGCCCAGGAAGAAGGATCAGCTCCAGGGGCAGCAGCAGATTCCCACACCGGATTTGTCACTGCAGTGGTTGCTCAAGGCACAACCCAAACCAAAGAATGGCCCCAATAGGAGGATTTGAGCCCTTTGCCCATGGCACCCTAGAGCCACCCTGAAGGCCTCGAGAGAGCATCTCCCATCCCTGCTGGGCAGGTTCAGCCGCCCAGGGAATGCAGGATCAGGGGCTGCACAGCAAAGGGCTCAGGAGGAACGGCAAGAGGGAAGTGGGGCCCAGCACAGGGCACTCAGCTCCATGAAATCCCCAAAACAGGGCCATGGCCGTGGCCAGGGCCAGCCCACCCTCCCTGATCACTGAGTGAAGGGTCACTGCTTGCAGGGGCAGGGGACAGTAAGGACAAAGACAAGTCTCTGGTTCAGCTGCGTGTAGAGGGAAACACCAGGGCCAAGTCCCCCCTTCTCCCATGAGACATCTCTGAGCCCTTATGTGACTTCACGAACATTGGCCTTTCGTTGGGTCACTCTGGCAGTGACAACCTGGCAGGAGGTGACATCTGCCTGCCCCACCTGCCCCAGGCAGCAGGGACGGACGTGGTCCATGGACGTGCAGCTGAAACTCCCTTGGCCAGGCAGGTTCTTGCCCCACTGACATCTTCCAGCTGCCAGGGAGCCGTGTGAGGGATCCCCTTTATCGGGGCAGTTCCAGGGTACAGGCAGAGATCAGGAACAGAACAGCAACGTGTGGTGGGCAAAGAAGGCAGGAGTTTGCTTTCAGCACCTGCAGGGAGCCTGCAGGCCTGGACAGCCCCAGACATGCAGTGAGTGGGGACTGGGGGCACAGGGAGACTCTTCCAGGCTTCTTCGCTCCCATCCCACAAGCAGAGGACCCCGTGACCTGGGCTGCACCCACATATGGCACAGAGGACTCGTGGCAGTGGCTGCTGGATGCTTGGGTAGGGCTGGGCTTTGATCTTCAGAGCAAACCAATTTCTCCCAGAGAGTCTGACAGCACAGTTGGTATTACTGCAACTGGAAAAGAAAGTGGGAACCACTGAGGCTGTGCCTGGGGCTGCAAGGCCCCCAGAGGCAGCTGGTTTAACCAGGACCATGGCTGTCCCCAGCAGGGCATGGGGCAGGCAGGCATCTCCTAAATCCCATAACAGGCCACTTCCCTTCTCCCAGACCAGAGTCCTTCTCACCCTTACAGATGCCTTCAGTTGCCCCCTCCTGCTGACTTCTCCAAGTCACAGGGTCCTGATGACCCCCCCATCCCCCTTCCCCCCATATCCTGGCTCTGCCCCTGCCTCAGAGGATGCACCAGGTTTCAGAGCAGCTCCATAACTACCTTGGTGTCTCCAGAGGTGTCTCCGTGTTGCTTTATCCAGACATCTCGCTTTGCCAGGCTGTTGATTCTCCGGATTTCCTGCAAACAGGAGAGTCACAAGTGACAGGAGAAGGTTTTCCCCATGCATCGTGTGCAGCATTGCCTTGGTCTGACTTTATCCAAACCTTGAAGCACACACTGTCCAGGTAAAACCAGCCAGCTTTGGGATCCTGCAGCCGGGAGACCCTCAAAGCCAAGGGCAGCTCCAGCCACAGCAGTGGAGCAGGTGCTATTAAAGAAAAACTGATCAAGGAGCTGCAGGTTTTCCCCGGGAGTGACTCCAGGAGCAAACCCTTTGCTGGCATGGCTGCCTGGCACAGACACGTCTGGGCAGTGTTGATCTCCCAGCCTAGCCTGGACTCACCTTCCCTGGCTGCAGGGCTGGGCTGGCCCAGGCGGCTGCAGGAGGCTCTGCCACGAGCAGTGGCCAAAGCTCTCCCTGCTGTGAGCAGTGAGACCTGCCCAGGACCTGCTGAGTCCTTTCCAAGAACACCAAACCACCCTGGCACCGAAGGCTCTCCTGTCCCTCTCCTGCACGTGTCCAGGGAGTAGCCACCATGGCCAAGTGATGACCTGAGTCCCCTCAGCTGGACCCTTTGCACCCACAGCCACAAGACCCCTTATTTTTGGGGGTTGCTTTCACGTGGGGGTGCAGATGACCCCAGACCCCTCATGCACCAGGACCTCTCCGGGGACACAGACGTCTCCAGGCCCCTCAGACCCAAACGACCAAGCACACAGCTCCTCTCCCACTGGTCTCCAGGCAGAGCTGCTCATCCAAACAGAGGAGATGGGATGGCAGAGATGGGGTCATGCTGAGGTGGCAGGGTCAGGCACCCCTCCTTGTCCTGAGACATACACCCAGCTCACTCCTGCTCTCTTCTCACCCCACCATGGCCTGAATCAGCCATCTTAGGAATTTTGGGCTCACAGCTAGGACACAGCAACAAGTAGAGCCCTGGTATCTCATCATGATTGCCCTGCAGCTCTGAGACCTCCAAACCTGGCTAAACTGCTGTCAAACCCTTTAATAGGTTCAGCCAAGAGTTCATCCACACTTCAACCCCACCCCCATGTGCAGCACCATGTCCTGTGAGACTGCCTGGTCTCTCACTTGAGGTTGACACAAGCTGGTACCTTGCTGTTTTCCTCCTTAGCAGGCTCCTGAGCTCGGCTGATCCACAGATTAATGCGGGATGTCACCGATCCTGGAATCTTCAGGTTGTCCTGTGGCACAGAGAGGGACACCAGGGTTACAGCAGTAGCTCTTCCCTTGCACGAATGTAACCCGGCCCAGTCCCCAGGGCACGGGGAGACTGAGCAGAGCAGCAACAGGCAGAGCCCAGCCCACACGTTGGCTCCATCCCAGCTCCTCAAATTCCAGCTCTCGGCAGGAACCCACACAGTGCCAGGGCAGTTCCTGTGCCCAAACCCAGCCCTGGCACCCAGCTCCCAACAAGCCCTGCCAGCCCGCCAGGCTGAGCCCGGTATCCCAAGAAGGGAAGGTTTGCCCCAGAGCCGGTGCCTGTCCCCGCCCAGCGCAGCTCCTGCCTCACCTTCCTGAGCGCCGCGGGCTCCGCCTTGCCGGGAGCGCTTCCCTCGAAGAAGTTGCGCTTGCTCGCCACCCCCTCCGAGGAGAGCAGGCGACTCTTCTGGACAGGCACGGAGGATTTCACCCCCTCCGAGCGCTGGGAGAGAGAGGGGCGTCAACAGGGCTGTGCTGCACCCCGAGGGGTGAAAATCAAAGCCCAGCTTCTGGGTCACACCCTGAGCCCCTCGGGGTCTGCTCCCCCCGCCCATCACCAGCTCACAGCCTTGTGCACTGCATCCCCCAGTGGACCACGCAGCACCTCCAGACCCTCTCCAAAGGACATCCCCTCCCTGCAGGACTATGCAGTATCCCCAGACCCTCTCCAAGAGCTCCTGCTCCTAAAACCCTGAGGCCAATTCCTTTTCCTGCCTGGCACCATCTCCTCCATCCCCATCAGCTCTCGTATTTGGTGCAGCTCAGTCCCTCCCCATTCGGCTCCAGGCCACCCCTCTCCATCTCCCCACACATCCCTCCCACCCCAGGCTGGCTCTGCCAAGGGCCTGTGGTACCTGCACAGCCGAGTTGTACTTTTCCAGCTTCTCCCCAATGGTGCTGTTGCTGCCTGGGATCCTCAGACTCGCACTGGTGAAGGAGAGGGAAGACTTGAGACCAGCCCCCTCAGGATCTCCTGGGACTCAGCCTATGCTGCTGGGGGGCTACACCCGGCAGGAGAAGGCCCCGTCCCACCCAGGCTCTCCTGCACTATCTGCCTGGTGAACCATGCAGTTCATTCCCTGCTGAGGACGGAGATCTCTGGGTGTCACCACCTTTCCAGGGCCTCACTGAACACTGAAATATCCTCAGCCTGCCCTGGGGTCAGCTCTGCCAGCTCTGAGCTGCATCGCCACCGATGTGTGTGGCCCTGCCTACAGCATGCACATGCCCATGGGGGTGTGGAGGATCCTTGATCTGGTCACCAAAGCCAGGTCAGGTTGCTCATGGACCTGTTTTGATGTCCCCATGGATGGAACCCTGTTGTGGTGCTGCACCTGTGCAGACACAAGCACCAACACAGAATTACATGACTCAGGAGACAGTGGGGGCTTGCTGGGTGATATTGGGGCAACCTGGGAGAGTGGAGGATGTTCCTGACCATGGCAGGGGTTGGAACGAAATCTTTAGGGTCCCTTGGAACCCAAACTGTTCTGTGATTCCAGGATCTCATTTGGATGCAAGCTGCATGTTGGACATTGTCCTGCCCCCTGCCAAGCATCTCTGCCTGTCCAGCCCAGCACCCTGGGGACCAATGTCCAGCAGATCTGTGCAGATCTGTGCCAGACCTGTCAGGCCCCATCACCTCCTTCTCCCTTGGAAAACAAAGGATAGCAATTTCTGCCCAGCAGGACCAAAGCAACACAATGAGAGGTGCTGACCTCCTCGTGAGAGGGCTTTGGCTCTCTTCTTTCTGCTTCCTGGAGATGATCTGGAAGACACAAGGAGAGGAGATCCTGCAGTGAACTTTGGTTATGCAAGATAAGCATGGGACACACTATCTCACTGATCTCCCCCAGGAAAGCTCCGTTTGCACCCACACCAGAGCTTATCTCATATCTCAGAGCTCCTCAGACTAAAGACACTTTACGGTGGGAACAGTTTTATTCCCAGTAAAGCCTCATGGAAGTCAGTCAAGCATAGCCAGTCAGCCCTGACTCACAGCAGGGAGGATCTCGACAGTTCTTGGTTTTCCCAGCCTCTCCAATCACTTTATTCCAGAGATCTGTTTTGAAATGGAATATATTCTCAGACTGTAACATGGGATGAGAGGGAGGATGCATGTTATTTTTATCCTGTGCTTTCAGATAAGACTGGAAAGCCTGGGAGGTGGATGGTAATTCCTGTGGCTCTGGAAATTCTGAGGACAATGAGCTCCCTGTTTTCTCATCCCTTCCCATGAGTTTTCTGGCCAGCACAAGGTGCACGATCTGGACATGTTCATCCTCACACATGCTCGGCCAGACACGGAGACGGAAAACGGGGAAACAGTGCCCAGACCAAGAGTGAATTTTGAACACACTACTGGGAACAGGCTCTGCCTACATAATCCAGAGGCCAAAGCAATCCTTACTTCCTCCCATCCTCCACTGCCTCAATGGAATTCTTTCCCCACGTGCTTTAGCTCTTACCCGAAAGGAGACAGTTCGTGGGCTGGTCCGTCGGATGGAGCTGCTGAAGGTGACATGAGTTGGAGAAGGGTCTGGCTTTTCTGCAGGTTCATCTCGGGGCAGGGACAGCTGGATTATCTGCTTTGAGGGGTTCCTGGATGGCTGCTGAGGAAAAAGGAGATACCAGATGCATCTCTGCAGAGCCTGCAGAGAAGACTGAGGTGCAGGAGTTGAGCAGTCAGGGTGGGAACTGGGTTTGAGGCAGGAGTTTGAGATCAAAATACTCCAAACCTTTCCTGTCTCAGTTGGACATAGAGAGTCCCAAACAGCTCTTCCATGTCCCCATGATGGCAATCAGAGGAGCTTGCTGGAGAAGGTGATCAGGACAGCACAGGCCAGGGAGGGGAAGGAGGTTTTGGGACCCTGTCCACCACCTCGTGGTTTGCAGCTCTCAGAAAAACATTCCCCAAAATCCTTCAGGTCCCATTTTCCTCCTGGTATTTTTGGGCTGTCCCTCTCTCTGGTCCTCCCAGCACCCAGGACCTCTGCCCCTGCTGCCTGTCCCATCCATTCCTGCTCACCTGCTGCTCCGGAGATGAGGTCAGTGCCGAGGTTTTCTCCTCTGTGCCACGGTTTCCCACCCTGGTGAGGATCTTCACCTCCCGGAGCCGACAGCTCCCCACCTCTGGCGGCTCCTTCGCCTCCTTCCTCTGCTCCCCCTGAGGAGTCCACACTCCTTGGTCTTTGTCCTGGAGCCGTGTCCTCACCACCTTCCTCTCAGAGGCCGGTTCCTTGTTCTTGTCTCTTGGTGGGTCCCCTCTGCCCTTGGCCGCCTCCTGACCCTGCTCTGCAGCCCAGCTGCTCTCCTGCCTCCCGCGGGGCTGTGGCCCTGCCTCCAGGTGGCTTTCTGCCACCCCTGGCTCCTTCTGCTCCTTCTCCTGCCTCAGCTTTTCAGACACGGGTGGGAGGCACCTCGTCCTTCTCCCTTCTTGTTTCTTCAGCACCTCCGGGAGCTTTCTGTCCTCCCCATCCTCCGGAGACTGCGGCTTCACCAGGGATGGAGGTCTAGGGACAACATGGGATGACAACCTCAGCATCTGGGGCTAGAGGGGCAGATTTCATGCTGCAAGTGAGGCAAAAGGCTCTCAGGAGGGACATAAAAATCCCACCAACATCCCGGAGTCCTCCCTGCAGATCAAGGCTTGCAGCCACACTCATCCCCATCACCACAGCTTGGCTGAGAAAAAGTTTGGGTTAGAAGTCCTTTTTTATCCTTTTTGTTGTAGAGATGAAGCATTTCTGAAGCTTCACCCAGGACTCCAGCACCCACCAAGTCCTGTGCCAAGGAGATCCAGGCTCAGGGCAGTGTACTGGGTCTGCTGCTGGATAAATGTGTGACTCTTCACTGGACTAGGAAAAATCCCACCATCTTTAAGCAGGAAGTGTTGCTTGGAAGTAAATCTGCTCTGGCAGGTCCACCCACAGTCCCAACATGACCCGTGAAAAGCTGTTTCCCCTCCTTCCCTCAGGTAAACAGGCACAAGGTCTGGGAAGGGGCAGGCTGTATCTGCACACTCCCAGGATTGGGAAGGAGGTGAGATAACATTTGCCCTCCCCCTGAATTGCAATCACCACATGCCCGGCCTGTGTCAGCACCAGGGGACAGGGACTTGTCCTTCCCACCTGCTTCATTTCAGTCGTGTCCAACCCCCATCCACCCCATATCCAAGCCAAGCATCCTAACTCCATCCTGTCTGAAACACAGAAACACCTCTGGAGTGGGAGTCTCACTGTGGACACGACCCACCTAAACATTGGACACTTCCAGGATCAATTTAGAGAGCGGGTCAGATTGTGTAAGGGCAGCCTGGTCCCAGAGCACATCTAAATCCCATCTCCCTGCAGCCAGGGATTTTGGAAGCACCACTGGAAAGCCCTTGGGTCACATCCCCACTTCAGCCAAGGTCCCACAGCGTCACTGTGAGGTTCAGAGGGGCAGCACAGCCTGCCAGGCTCCGCCTGCTCTGCTCTCCTGCCCTGCAGAGCTGGGCACTTCTCACCTGCTGCAGATCCCACCTGGGCACGGCCAGCACCCACACCACTCAGCATGAGCCCTCCCCCAGCACTCCTGCTCCTGTGCCACGGAGAGCCCCCCGAGCCATCCCCCCTCGTGCCCCTCCTGGGGAGCCCATCCCTCTTCCCAAGGGCCTGGGAGCTCAGCTCTGCCCGCAGCCAGGAGTGATTCCCACCCACAGCAGCAGCAGCTGCCAGGGCTCAGGGTCAGGAGCAAGGCCAATGCCAGCAGGACCCCACAGACCTGCTGGAGGCTGGGCTGGTGTCTTGGACAGGGCTGGCAGGTTCCTCATCCGTGGACGTGGAGGACAGCAGGTTGCGGTGCCTTCGCCGGCGCTCTCTTTGCTGCTCTTCCTCATCCTCCAGGGTCCTCTGCCTGGCCAGGCTGTTTGGGAGGAAACACAAGGACATAGGGAGGCTGTGTCCCGCATGGCGACCCTGAAGGCCTGGTGCCAGACAAGAAAGGAACTGAAACACCCTGGGCAAGGCTGAGGGGCTGACAGAAGTCACCTCGCTGGAGGAGAGCAATGCCAGCACGAGCCAAGTGTCCCAAAGTGCTCTCACTCCACCCAGCTGATGCAGGCCATTCCCACAGCAAGCACTTGACTTCCCAGCTCTTATTTTCTCCTGCTGGAGGGAGCACTCATTTCAAAGGAATTTCTGTATTAAGCAAACCTTCCAGGGGAAGGATATTGAACCTGTAACTCAGCCAGACCAGGACCCTTGAGCTACCACAAAGACCTCAACCACACGAACTGGAAGGGTAACCACTATGGCACAAGATTTTAGCCCAAAAACCAAGTTGTGGTGATGGCAATTTAATTTTTATAGAGCAAAAAGCCTCAGATGCAAAAGTATCAGAGGCTGGAGGCAACTGCTGAGAGGCTCTGCCTGAGGATCAGGCTGGCAGGACTAGTCCTCCTCCCTGCCCTTGCCTGGACTGGGAATTGTTTATAATCACAGACTGAGCCAAAAAGACAACGTTTGGGATCATCTTTGAGCCTTTTGTTTTGCGCAAGACAAATGTGGTTGGGGTTTTTTGGTTGTTTTCTGTTTGGGGTTTTTTTGGTTTTTTTTTGTTGTGGTTTGTTTGGTTTTTTGTTTGGTTTTTTGGGTTTTTTTGTGTCTTTGTTGTTGTTGTTGTTTTTTTTTGGTTTTGTTTTTGTTTTTTAATAAAAAGCCACTTGGAATAATAAGTTGTCTGAAAACACCAGCTCTGCCATCCTTTTTCTGTGCCAAACCTGCCCACCCTCTGTGCCGGTGCTTGAACTGTCTTGGAAAATACTTTTATTGGCTGGATGGAGCTTTCCAGAGCCGGGTTCCTCTCCCCCAACAGGAGCCCTCAATGAGCCACAAACATGCAGGGACCCCCACGGAGCCTCCCTGCGCAGGGTCCGTCCCAGCTCCGTCCAGCGTCACCCAGGCTCAGGCTGTGCCATGAATTTGACTGCTGGCTAAAGTCAGAGGGGTAGGGCCGCGTTACGGCTAGCGGCCGAGTTACTGAATAATCACAGCCGGTCATAAATTAAACCGCTTTACCCCCCGCGAGTGTTTGCGGCTTCTGTTCTTCCTGCTCGGGGCAGGCGGGAGCGCGGCGGGGCCAGCGGAGCGCGACGGGAGCGAAGGGGGGACAGGAGCCGGCTGAGAGCTCAGGGTGGGGACAGGGCAGTGCCAGGCTGCGCTGCCCTTCTCTCCCGCTGGCCCCACAGCCCCCACTGCTGGGGGCTGCAGGCGGTCTCCGCTGGCGCTGGGTACCGGGACAGACGGGGCTGGCGAAGGCTGCGGTGTGCCCAGGGAGCACCCCCGGGTGGCCACAGCCCGGCGGGCCCGGGAGGCAGCGCGGCTGGGCTCGCACAGCACCCGGGCGGCAATCCCGGCACGCACAGTCCCAGCCGGCCGCTCCCCGGGTGTCTGGGGGGACACACACATGCCGGGGCCTCTGCACTCCAGTCCCTCAAGCAGTGAGAGCACAGAGCACTAATGCCGGGCCAAATCCTCACGACGACCAGGTACTTCTTTGTTTTTACACGCACAGGCTCCTTCGAAGTGAAAATGGGATTTTCCTGCCTTGAATTACCGTGACTCCTTCTCAGGCAGCGCAAAACCTGGCACTATCCACAGGCAGCTCCTCGTTATTTGTAATTAAGCGATCCACCCATCAGGCTATGGATTTGCTCTGCCAATTTTTCCCTCCTCTTTTCAAAGAGGTTTTTTTTTTTTTGCTCTCTTACCTTTTTTAACTCAAAGAGATGAGTAAAAAACTTTGGTGAGTGTCCCTGCCTTGTCCTCTCCTGCCCTGTCAATGATTAGTGCAGAGATTTCTGACATTTCTGCTGTTTCAGTGCTGCCTCATCTCAGGAGAGCTCAGGAAATGCCTTCCGGGGTTGTGAAGCACACGGGGTGCAGGACCCGGCTGGGCCGGTGCGGGGGTAGGTCCGTGGCTCAGACGAGATGGATCTGGATGGGGCTGAAATGGCCTCTGGATCTGTCCCATCCATGGCAGAGGCAGCTGAGAGCTGGTGGCTTCCAAGCAGTGGGGTCTCAATTAAAATAAGGAAGTTTTTCACAGTTAGGGTGGGCAGGCCCTGGCACAGGGTGCCCAGAGAAGCTGTGACTGCCACATGCCTGGCAGTGTCCAAGGCCAGGCTGTTCAAGGCCAGGCTTGGAGCAACCTGGGATAGTGCAAGGTGTCCCTGCCCATGGCAGGGGGTGGAACTGGATGGGCTTTAAGTTCCTTCCCACCCAAACCAGTCTGGGATTCTGTGAACTCCCCTTTCTTACACCCAGTACTGAGGTTTGCAATTAAGTCTCGGAGCCATCACGTCCACCTGGACCAGGATTCCTGCTCTGATTTGTGGGACAGAACGGCTCTGTTTGAGTTTCCATCACCGCTCCTGCACAGCCGAGGCTGGCAGGGCTGCCCTGGGGTCTGCAGTGGGTCAGGGCTGATCCCACCCTGCTCCAGCCTCGTGCGAGCCTCTGACCCACCCTAGGATGCCCAGGACCCTCCCCTGCCCTGGATCACTCTTTGGGAAGGCCGAGGGAGCTGGCGGTGCGGCGGGGATTGCTCAGCGATTGCTCAGCCGCTGCCGCTGAATCAGGGCTTGCTCAGCACAGGATGGGCTGCGGTCTCCGCAGGGCAGAGCAGGACACGCACCCAGGGGCTGCATGGGCATGGGGGGAGTGGAAACGCCCCCGGCCAGCTCTAGAGCAAGTCTGGACGCACAGCTCAGACAGCCTGTACCCCAAAGAAAGGCAAAACAGACCCAAAACATATCCAAAATGGGGCGAGAATGCTTATCCAGGTAATTCTCCTGTGCAGGGCTCAGCTTCCCCAGGCAGCAGAAACAAAAACGCCTCTGATCTTGCCCAGCCGCAAGAAACTCCAGCAGTGTCGAGCTCTCGGTGGGGCTGGCATTCACCTCTGCAAACAACAAACACCTCCAGGGCAGCTGCCCCCTCCTCCCATCCTACCCCAGCCCCTTCGGCCACCAGCAGCCCACTCTCACCCCTCCCTGCTGCTGTTGGAAAAGGTTAAGCATTAATCCACAGCACTTACCTGGAGAGATCGGACCAGTTCCTTCTGCTAAAGGACATTCCTGCTTCCCGGGAGTTTCAGAGAGCCCCCAGAACCTGAGCAGGCATCCAGGCCAAGGTGCCGTGGGAGCTGCGGGGATCAGCGCTGCCCGGAGACTCTGCTCCCCGAGGAGGGAGGGAGGAACTCCCTGCAAGGTTATTTCCCTGTGCACCTTTACCCTGCCTGCCACCCGCTCACCACCAGCTGCATCACATGGTTCCTTATCTACCTGACACAGGCAGGGCTGTGATTTGTGTGCCAGCGGCGCGGGGCGAGAGCCGCCCTGCCCAGCAGTGCCACGCAAAACCAGAGCCCTCCTCGCTGCCAGGCTCCGAGCCGGGACCCGCGGCTTGAGCCATCCACGTCTCCCAGGGTTTCGGAGACAACTCCCTACGGAGAACCTGTTCTACCAGCCACAATCCACCAGTCAACAACTCCTGCAGCCCGGCGGAGGAGGTGAATTACCCCGGGCTGAGTGGGAGGAGGTTGGCTCCCGGGGATCCAAAACAGTCATTAAAACACCTCCGGCTGGGCGCAGTCCAGCCCTTTCCAAAGAGCTTGGGAGGGTCTCCTGCTCTTTCCAGCCCTTTCTAGATGTCTTGTATGGAGCTATCGAGGACTCCTCATTCTTACGAGCTTTGCTGCAGCAGTGAGCACTCAGAGAGTCTCGGGGGAGGGGGCTGGACCATGAGGGGGATCCAATTTTTGTGTGCTGAAGCCCTGTGCCAGAGAGGAGCTGTGTGCCCAGGCTCATCCTGCACCCAGCCCAGCCCATCAAACCCATCCTGGCCTCTGGGTGTGCCCCCACCCTTACAGAGGACAGCCCCTCCTGCCAAGGGCAGCTGTGACGCCACAGGGGCACTGCCTTTAGTGGGAGGATGGGGGGCCCAGGCACAGCAGAGCCAGGTCCCAGCCTGGATTTTCCCACAGCATGGCCAGGATCCCAGTGCTCCCACTGCTCGAGCAGCCAGGAACCATTCCCTGCAGGAAATGCCATCCAGGACCCTGTGAGTACAACCCCTGCTCCCAGTGACATCCATCCCTGCGCCAGCCCGAGGAACTGGTTGTGAGGCTGGGCTGGCCCTGCACGCCTCCAGCCCACAGGGGTGTGCCATGACCTGAGCAACGATTTTAATCAAAGGTTCCTGATTAAAATTCCATTTCTAAGAGATAGCCCTGTCAAACAAGCCGCCTGCTCCAAGCAGGGCCCACTCTCTGCTTTTCTTTCTTCTTGCAGTAATCGCTCCTCTTTCAAGTGTTTTCATATATACAGAGAATTCAGCCAGTTGTGGCATAAGAGAAAAAAATTACTTAAATAACCTTGCAAGCATCCTGCTAATTGCTGACAGACTATATATAGCAGTCCAGCATCAGCAGCTCCTCTAGAGCAATAAAAGCTCCGTGATTAATGCGCAGCAAGCACGGCACTTGCAAAACTCATTGCCAAGGGATAGCACTGGAGCACAGGACTTAGCAGGGTTTTCCAAAGGATTAGACTGAACGTGGCAGTGAAAGAACACCCCCAGCTAGGATCTACACGGCAAAGGAGTATGAAACCTCCCAGTCTGTGATTCCTCTTGTTATTAAGTTGAAGAAATTCTATACGGGCATTTAGTGCCTGGGGATTAGGTAGAGGATGAGCCTGGCTGACACTTGTCCCCTTGCTGATACTCGTCCCTTCCTGGGGCTTTCTTTGCAGCTCAGAAACCTTTGGAGCTGAACAGAGGTTCCTCTCTATTCAAGATCCCTCAGAGGGTTTCTTCTCCGTGGATTTGCCCCATTTCCCTCAAACCCAGGAAAATGGTCAGTAGAGAAAATATCCTTCAGCAAGAAGTTCCCAAGGCCTATTCCCCTCTGCTGGAAATCTCCTCCTTTAACTTGAATGGGTCCTGCTGGGCTGTTGGGCAGCACAAAGCATTGATCTCTCATGGCTGGAGATCTTTGCTGCCATGGAGCTCCTGTTTTCCCTGATGTTCCTCATGTCTTTTTGTGTCCACCATGATCCCAAGATTTCGCTCCCAAGGAGGCAAAGCCAGCCCAGAGCCCCTCATCTCATAGACAAAGTCATGCTGAATTTTTCCGGTCATTTGTCACTTTATACCCCTACAAACCTTCTTTGCCACTTGATCCCCAAACTCCATGTGCTGCCAGATCCTTCTGAATGTCTGCATCATCAGTCTTCCCCTCTGCTGTGACGAAATCAGAGGGATTATCAGCAGTTTGTTATCTCACTATTGTTTCCTCTCTGCTGGTTGATTATTTAGCTCTGCTTGGACTTTCTCTTTTAGCTGTGCTTGACCTAAAGGTCTGCTTCTGGAAACCCAGGAAAATGCTTGTCCCCCAGGCCACCCTTATCCACAAGGCTCATTGATGCCTTCAGCAAACAAGAGTCACTTTCTCAGATTGGATTTCCCTTAACAAAGTTATTTAGGCCATCCTGAGCTCATCCCCAAAGCCCAGCCCAAGCTGCAGGTCCCCAGAGCCGAGAGTGATGAAATCAGGCAGAGAGATGAGTCTGTGTGGGAAGGGATGCCCAGAGAACCTGTCTGTTGTTTATCCAGACCCTCTCCCTGCTCCAGGGTGTCCCATCTGCTGTTCCAGACCCACAGCCCCAAGGGGAAGGCTCTGTGCTTGTGGCCGAGGGAGCAGAGCCGCAGGATGTGCCCTGAGCAGGGAAGCACCAGGGCCAAACCCTTCTCCCTTGCTCTGCCCAGGGGAGCTGCACCTGCCTGAGGAGGAGCCCAAAGCTTCCCCTAGTGTGATCAGCAGAACTCATTACTACCCTCCAAGGAGCTGGACCAGTTTCAGCAGGGCTGGTTTTTCCCTTGGGAACAGTGTCCTGTGTCTCATCACGGTGCAGAGCCTGTTTCTTTGGCTGCAGAGTGGTGGAGAGCTCCCAGTTTCCACAACTGTGCTGTAATTATGGCATTCCTCAGCCTCTCCGGGGGCCTGGCCACGAACCCTCCACCTCCATCCCTTGTGCTGTGCTGGTCCCTCAGCCATGGCCCAGCTCCTCCCTGTCTCCAGAAGCTCATCCCTGCTGCTCTGCCATGGTGGAGCAGCACTTTCTTCCCAGGCTTCCCCCCTGGGCTGGGACACGGGACTCCATGGCCAGGAAAAGGTGTTTTCACCCATTCTCGGCTTCATCCCAGCACTGCAGTGGTGCCACAGCTCCCAGAGGTCCCACCAGCTTTGAAAAGCTCTGGGAGGAGCTGGAGATCTCCCTGCATCCCTGGGATGGTGCTCTGCAGGCCCTGGAATAGTCCAGGGCTCTTCTTCCCCCTAAAATATATTCAGCTGAGGGGGAGATGTGTGTGATGGAACAGAGAGAGCTCTGGTGCGGAGAAAGCCAGGAAGGCTCTGGAAATGGTGCTTGCTCAGAAACTGAACCAAGCCCAATCATGGCCTTTTCTGTAGGGAAGGAATATCCATAGTCTGAACTGCCTGGCACCAGCTGCCTGAGGGCTTATTTTCCTTTAGAATTTAGCTTTTTATTAAAAAAAAATAAAAAGACAAGTTTCGTTTCAGAGATTCCACCATGGTGCCTCATTATCCTTCAGGTTCCCATTCCATTCTCTGCAGATTGGCCTCCAGATGCCATCCCTGTGATACTCTGGGTCTAACGATGGCAAACGAGGGACATCCCCCAAAAGCCACATCAGTGCAAACTCCTCAGGTGATGGACAGAACAGGGCTGGCTCACTGCCAGCAGCTCTGCAACACAGCACAGGGAGTGACAGAATCCCAGTGCTGTTTGGGCTGGAAGGGACCTCTGGGGATCAGCCAGTCCAACTCCCTGCCCAGGCAGGGTCACCTGGAGCAGGGCACACAGGGACAGCTCCAAGTGGGTTTGGGTATGTCCAGAGAGGGGGACTCCAGGCTCTCCCCAGGCAGCTGTTCCTGAGCTCTGCCCCCTCCAAGGAAAGACATTCCCCTTCAGGTTGAGGTTGAACTTCTTGTTTGAGTTTGTGGCCATTGCTCCTTGTCCTGTCCCTGGGCACCCCTGAATTGGTTGTGATTCCTGAGGAATCCATGAGCAGTGACGGGCAGGGCTCAGGCTCAGCAAGGGAAGCTGGACGAGAGGGATGTGCCCTGCTCACCCTGAGCCCTGCTTCTCCCTGGGGCTGCAGCACCTGAGCCTGGGAGCTGCAGGAGGGGAAAATTCCTTCCTGGTTTTTACCACAGGGGACACACAGGACCAGCCATGACCAGTCACGGGTGACAGGGGTTGTGCCATGGCCCGACCATGGGGTCTGATCCTGCACCCAGAGCCCACAGGGGTCCCAGGGGTGATGTTTCACCTTCACCTCGGGGACTGCAGCCTGTGCCAGCCCTGAACAGGGCAAGATGCTGCAGTCACCTGCAGAGGCCATGGAATAAACTTCACCCCCTCCCACCCCAAGGTTGCCCATCACCACTGACATTTCTCCCATCCTCCCTTTGCAGCTCCAGCCTCCAGCTGACCTGAAAATATTCAGGGAACTATTTGGGCACAGTTCAGGTGTTTCTGAGTATGACTGGTCAGCAAGGGGGTCACACAGCCCTTGTAGCTTGGAAGGGACCATGTTACAGCCAACAAGGAGGCATGTTTTCCCAATTCCATACTGTCTTGATGATATTTTTTTTCCTACTGTGCAATTTAATTTGAAATCTGTGTAATTTTAAGATTCTAGTGCTTTGCTTTGCTTTCTTTCAGAGGTGTAGGCTGCAGTGGTGCAAACTGCAGGACAGTGGGAACTGGGCTCTGCTCAGCTCAAGGAGACAGGGCTGACTTCCAGCTCCTCTAGAACAAGACACCAGTGACTCCTCCAGCATAGGTCTATCTCCCTGAGAAGAGCCTTGTGAGTTCCCCATTTGGGCTGAATTTTCAGTAAAAATGTACTGGAAGGTTACTTTCTAATTCAGTGAGCAGAAACTGAGACTGTTGTCACCTGGGAAGTAAACAGCCCTGGGACTGCAGAGCTGTGGGGTGAGGGAAGCCAGGTGCATCCCGGGATGAAAGGCTCAGCCTTTCCCTTTGCCACGGGGAGAGCTGGGATCCCAGCTGGCCCAGGGCCACAGGAGCAGAGATGAAGACTTGGATCTCAGTCCCTGATCCAACCAGGAGAGCTCAGAGCTGATTGTTGCATCTTCCCCTGGAGATTCAGTCCCACTAAAAGAGCTTTTTTCCCCTGCACTTTTTTCTGTGCTCCTAATAAAACTGAAATTCATAAAACTTTGTTTTCCCATGGCAGAGAGGGATGAAAATGGGACCCAGTGACTGGGGAGCATTGTACCTTGAAAAAGTGGGGAGCCTTGCCCAGGGAAAAGTTTTGGGGGTGGGTTTTTCTCTCCCCACTCAATTTAAAACACAAGGTGGTCACACGAAGCCAGCTGTAGCCCATGACAAGGGCTGTGGGCCCTGGGACCTTGCTGAGCACACTGGCTGCCTTTGCTGGGGCTGCAGAATCACCCTGGGGAGCACCTAGGTTTGGTTCTGCAGCAGTTTCTGAGCAGGATCTGAGGGCAGACTGGGCACAGGATAGGGACAGGCATGGTCACAGGGACAGCCTTGAGTGCCCAGCACTGACCAGGGCCTGGTGCACAGCAGCCAGCACCCCTATTGCCTTTCATCTCTCTTCCATCCCTCCCCACCCCACAAACTCCACCCCTTTTTTTTAATTACCAAATTAGCATAATTATACTAAGCTCAGAGAACTGTTCTCAGCCCCTGCTGGGCCATTTTCTGCTGCTGTTCCAGGCCTGAAGAAGGCTTTATTTCCATGAAACCTCTCTTGCATTTTCCAGCTCTACCAGTCAGTCAGGTCACAGTTATTAACTCTCCCTTGCACATCTTTCTTCCTCTGCCAGGACCTGTGTGAGTTCCCTCTGGGGATGCACGGAGAGATCCCAGGACGCTGCCTCGGCACCGCTTCTGCCTGGGCCCTGAGCTTGGAAGGCTGAGCCGCTACCCAAAACCTCCTGCCTCCAGATGGGGCAGGCTGGGCCATGGCAGGTCCTGGGATGTCACCACACACCATCCCTGGTCACCTCTGAGTCACCAGTGCTGGCCGAGATGGAGACACTTCCCAGGGCTGGGCCTGCCTGAAGCCTGTCCTGGGGTGCCTGCAATGAGGACAAAGGAGTTCTGGCACCCTGCTAGGCTGTGAGCCAAATTAAGCTTGAAAAGATCAAAAATGGGTGGGAAAGGCTCTGTGTGCCATGCAACTGCTCCAGTCCTGCAGGAGGATGCTGAGGGGATGGAGGATTGGGTGGAAGGACAAGGACTGAGCATCCCAAAGACTGAGCCAAGGGAGAAAATGTGCATTTTCCAGTGGCAGCCTCCTCTGAGCCATTCCTGCTTTGGGGAAGAGTTTGCATATGAGTTTTGAATCCTCCATGAAGGAGCTGCAGGGTGCTGTGGCAGCCTGAGTGCTGGTGGCCAGGCTAGAGAAGTGTCCCCAGTAGTATCTTCCCTCACCCTCTGTGCCCAGGGACAGTGAGCGGCTTGGCTCAGCATCCCTGAATTGGCCAAAGGAAGGGAGGTGATGCTGGAGGAATGCAGCTGCCTTGGAGCCAAACCCAAACCCACCTGCCAAAGCCTCTCCCTCGCTGCCACTGTCAGCCATGAGTCTGCTGTGGGAAGTCCTGCAGGAGCAGTCTGCATGGAGCCACCCTTTCCCATCCCTTTCTTTATGGAATGCAGTGTTTTTCTGGGAAGGTTGATCTCTCTTGGAGCCAGGACACTTTTTGATGCTGTTTCCTTCCAGCCCTGTCTGGAACCTGCCCTTTGCTCCCAGTTTATTGCCTTTTCTGCACTTTACAGGCTCACTCCAAAGGGATGGGGGGTGCTGCAACACACCCCGGTGTGGTGTGGGGTTGAGCCTGTGGATGCTGCAGTTCCCCTGGGTACCCTGGGAATACAGACAAGGCACTGCTGCACCTACCAAGAGCAAGGCTCTGTGGGTGTGGGCTGAGCATCTCCTGCAGTGCCCCCAGCCAGGAGACCCCGCTGGTTTGAATTCTCACTAATTCACCCCCCCAGCCTGAGGGGAATGAGCTGACACATTCCCAGCTGCTTTCAGTGACCAGCTGCAGTCTGGGGGCTGTGACACAGGAAATGGTTGGGCTGGGGGGGAGCACAGGATGGTTGGCCTGAAATATGGATTCATCTCTGGAATTAAGCCTTGAAATGGGGCTGCCCCAATTGCCACAGCTCCAGTGCCTGTGGTGGGGCAGCTGGTGAGGGAGTTGGTGTCTGGAGCTCTGAAGGCTTTTCCAAAAGCAGAGGAGGAGTGAGGCTTGCAGAACAGGCAGCTCTATTCACCGAGCCTGGTGGTTGGGAAGCTGCTGCACCCCTGAGGGCCATCAAGGGTGGCCCTGAACGGGGCCAGGGGGCTCAGCAGAGCTGGGGGGACACGTGGAGCAGCCTGGGGCTGCAAGGGCTGAGCCTGTGTGACCCCAGGGTGTGGTGTCTGAGTGCCAGCATGGGGACACTGCAGGGTGACCTGGCCCTGGCCCTGGGCAGAGTTCCCCCAGTGACAAACCCACGCGACCTCGGCCCAGGACATGTCCTTTAATACCTGTGTGGCTGCACGGGGACATCTCGGGGTGACACATCTCAGGCTGAGCCGCCGGGCAGGGGCATGGGGTGTCTGCAGGGCTGGGAGGGGAGGAGAGGGGTGGCCAGTGGCCCTTGGGGACAGCACGGCCTGTGTGGCTGACAGGGGGGAAGCTGTGCAGGAGCAGGGCTGAGGGCACTGCTGGAAGGAAGAAGGTCAGGTCTCCTTCCCACACCACTGTCCTTGTGTTTCAGCCCAGTGGGAATTCAGGGAAGGGCACAAAGGGACGGAGGAGCAGCGAGGGAAGGCTGGCAGCAGGGGTGGGGGTGGTCTTCTTCCCAGTGCTCCTGTGGGAAAGAAAGAGCAGAGGGGCAGTGGGGGCGGCTTTGGCTGCTGCCAGCACCTGACGGTGGTGCCAGCGATGGCCACAGGTCGAGGTGGCTCAGGCAACACACCCACTGGGTGAGGAGGAGAGGGGCTGGCAGGGACCCCACAGCAGGGAGGTGTGGGACAGACCCCCGGTCAAGTGTGGGGTGGGACATGGGGATGGGTTGCCTTTTGCTGTAGGGAGCGGGGGCATTGCTGCATCTCCCCAAGCACAGCCCAGGAGGCTGAGGGAGCGCAGTGGGTCAGGCCCTACCTCTCACTGCCCCGTGGGGGACTTGGCAGCGTCGAACATCTTCTTCCTTCCCTCCATGCCCGACATGGCTTCCACGTTCTTGCGCCAGTCGCCCACTTCCACAGGGCGTTCCTGCAGGAGGGACGGGGCCAGGGGTGAAGCTCTGGCAGCCTGAGCAGAGCCCTCGGCGGGGGGACACAGCTGCCCCCTCCCAAAGTCCTGTCCCTCTGCCGTGTGGCCCTGCACGGGGAGCTGCCTGGGAGGTGGCAAAGCGTGGCCAGATCTCCACAAGGAGATCTGGATCCATGTGGATACTGCCCTGCTCAAAGCTTGGCCAAGCTGCATTCATGCACCAGAAGGCTCAATAAACCCAGAAAAATTTCTTTAGGAGGAAGAAACCACGTGGGACTTAGGGTTTACACCAGCACAGTGGGGAAAATGTCAGTAAAAACACTTGCATTGCCCTCCCAGCCCACATAAACCCCACCTCCACCTTCTCTGAGCCTTTGGTGGGGACTGGGATTGTTGGTGTGACAACAATCAGGGAGCCTGGCAGACACTTCCAGAGCAGACAGGGGAGGTGACACCAGCTCTGGGCAGGTGACAGCAGCTCTAGGAGCGTGCCCAGGTGTCTGCTCTGGCAACCCCCAGCATTCATATGTTACAAGCTGTGCCCCAACACCATCTCACAACATCTAAAACAAACCTAGATCCATTCTCCACCTGGTGCCCAGGGCTGTAAGCACAGTTTTCTGTCCAAAGGGCTGGAAAAGTGCTATATCACAGTGGGGGGACAAGGGAAAAACAGCTGAAAATTGAGATTCTCAATCTGCTGAGCTTGACAATCTGGGACCAGCTGGTGAAATCCCTCTGGGGAGAGGCCCTGGGGATGAGGCGCAGCGCCTGGTGCTGGGGCACCTGCACACCCTGGGCAGGTTTGGGCATCGCTGGCATTGAGACTTTCCCCTCTCACACCTCTGCTAAACTGGTGGGAACTGGGCCAGCACTCAGGCCAAGTGCTGGGCTGCTCTGTTTTATCTAATCTGGGTCTGGGAGTTCCCTGGGAGTTTTCCGGGTGTGATTGTGCCCAGCAGGAGCTCTCCTGGTTCCCTACAAGATCAAAGATCAGACTCTGCATCTGCAGCTCAGCAGTGGTGCCAAGGGGGCCCAGGTGAGAGACCCTCACATGCTTTGAGAGGGAAGAGCAGCATAGACAGCCCAAGAACTCATGTTAGCATCCACCAGTTGCCTGGCCCAGTCAAACTGGTCCTACGGGGTCCCACAACATCCCACAATGGGAACAGCCCCACAAGGCTCTTTCCAAGGCTGACAGGGGGTGAACACAGGGCACCCTGGAGAAGGGCAGGGACACCCCTAGGAAGTGTGTCCATCTCCAGCCTCCAGAGGAGTCACCCACCTTCTCTGTGTCCTCCTTCTTGACAGACTTCAGGTTGGCCCTGAGATCCATGGACACCTTGTGCTTGGAGCCCAGCAGAGCCCTGAGCATGGCATCGGCCGAGACGCGGACCCGGCGCAGGGGAGGGCGCTTGAACTTCCCTCGGAGATCAAGAACTTTGATTTTCAGATCTTTAATCTGCAGGGGGAGGGGAGGAGGAGGAGTGAGAGGTCGCTGCTGGGCTGCCTTGCACAAAGAGTCCCTGTGGGAAGCAGGAGGCTCTGCCAGCAGTGACACCCAGAGGGGTCTGCACCTCTCCTGCAGGACCACTCCCAACGCTCTGCCCAGCCAGGCTCAGAGATGGGCCATGGACTGGGCCCAGCCTACTCAGGTGGCAGCTGTACCCTGAGAAGCTCTCAAACCTACAGGGGTGGCCAGGAGGGTGAGGAACCTCTCTGTGGACCCCAAGGACAGTTTGAGTTCCCTTGGGCAGGGATGAACCTTGCTCTGAGTGGTGCCGTGCAGAGCAAACACCAGTCCTGAGATAACCCTGGTGCCTGTCCCACATCCTAGCTCAGCCTGGTCCATGACACATCCCCACTGAGGCCAGAGCTGCCACTGGGAGGGAGTTTCCAGAAGGAATCAGCCTGTACTCCTTCCTACCTCCCGGGTGTTATGGTTGCATTTCGCTTCAATGTCGTATCTCTCCTCATCCACAATTTCCACCTTCTCGTGCAGCTCCCTGCACAGATCCTGGGGGCCAAGGAAACAGGAGAGCAGTGAGCAAGGCCCCTCCACACTCCCAAGGAGCTCCCTCCACCCTCGGGCCTGAGGAATACCTGGAGCTGGCTCAAGGAGAGCCCACTGGTGTGCAGGGGGGTGACCCGCTCAGACAGGTACCTCTCCTTCTCTGCCTGCTTGTCCACAATCTCCTGATCCCACTCCTCCTTGGCCTTGGCCAGCATCAAACTCTGTGAGCACAAGGAAATGGCAGAAGCGTGAACTGAAGAGGCTCCTGGTTCCCCCCGAGCCACTCACACAGCATCTGTAGGATAGGACAGTGTTGTGTGCCAACCCCTCCCTGCTGTCCCCAAACACACATCAAAGCCTCCCCACAGCTTTGGTGTGGGGTGCTGAGGGCAGGCGGGGCCATGGCACTGGGGGCTGTGGGGCCCTGGTCCCGCTGGGTGCTGACGTTGGCTCTGCTTTCGCTCTGCCAGGGCAGGGAATGTTTATCCCAAGCCAGAACCTGGGGAGCTCCCAGGCTGATGCTGGAGCACGAATGGGCTGAGGCTTCAGAGCTGAAGGTGTGGGGGTCTCTCCCCACCTCAGTGCAGGGGAGGTTTGTTTGGACCACAAATCCCACATGAGTGAGAAGAGAGAGGTGGGGTGGGAGCTGCTCCCCTCAGCCCATCCTCGTGCTGCTCCTCATCCCTGTCCCACCGACCACACGCTCCAACCCGCTCCTTTCCCCCAGCAAGACAAACCCCAGGGAGTTTCCAGCCCTCGGGACTCACCTTCAACAAGAGTTTGCGTGAGGCTGTGATCTTGGATTTTCTCTAGGGGAAAGGGGAGGGAAAGAAAACACCCTTTGAAAACAAAAGCGCAGCAAAGGCAGAGCAGCACCAAGATCTCTCCCGAAGTGAAAGGCACTTACCTCCCTGCAGGCAGGTGAGCAGCCAGGCAGGAGCAGAAAAACCAAGAGAAGAGAACAAGGCATCAAGGAATGAATGTGAAAAAGAGGGGAGAGGCAAGGAAAGCATCTTGTGTGGTTGCAATTGATTCCTTATTTCTGTCTCACAGCTGCCACCAGCACGTGAGCCGGGTCTGAGGTGAAGGTGCCCTCTGGAAAGGCAGTGGGAGCTCACGGCCACAGCTAAGAAAGCCAAAATGTCACTCAGGTGTGGCAGGTGAGCTGGCACTATGCCCATCGTGCCAGCCCCAGCTCTGTCCCTGCACTTCGGTCACCCTCATTGCCCCACTCCCAACTGCAGCTGGGGCAGGATGCTCGGATCCTGCTCGGGTTTGCAGGGCTGGGACATCCCTGTGTCACTGCTCCAGGAAAGCTCTGCAGGGCGTTTCTCCCTTCTCTGCTCGCCAGGGAATGTGGTGTGTTTGTACAATGTGCTACAGAGAGCCTCACGGCAAATCCAGAGGTGCTGCCCACCCTCAGATCCACATTTTGGGGTCTGGGAAAGCTCCAAGGTTTGAATTGGGACATTGAAAGGGCGAACAGTTTGCATTTAAAGACAGTTTTTGCAAGGGCAATGGCACAGAGGTCTGGGGCAGGGCAGGGTCTCCCCGCTGATCCCCCCCAAAGGGACAAGCGCAGCCCGGCGAAGGTTTATGGGGTCCGAGGGGACTCCAGCTACTCACGGCTCTGGCATCGCGGCGTGTGCTGCGCCCTGCCAAAGAAAGGGAAAGCAGCTGAAACAAAGGTGCGGATCCCAAGGGCACACCAGCGCAGGAGGCAGCGAGGAGCGGTGAAGAGGTGCGGTGCTGCCCCGCGCTGTCGGCCGAGGGAAGCGGCTCCGAGCCTCCGTCCCGCTGGGAAACACGGGACGAGCCGCCGGCTCCGGGAAAACCTGACCGCGTTCCGGGCAAGCTCCAGCGTGCCGCCAGCCGGCCCCGCAGGGCTCGGGCTCCTGCTCCTCGGGGCTTTTCCCAAGCTCCGAGCTGCTCCCCCGCCGGCTGCGCCGCCCGCCCCAGCTCGGGGCAAGGGATGGAGGCTGCAAATCTCAGGAGAAATGGGTGTGCCTCGGGGGTCCCCCCACTGTGTCGGCTCAAGGAGTCCTGTCCTGCAGCTCCCGTGGGCAACGTCAGCGATGGGAAAGCCAAAACCCACCCGGGGAGTCCCGGAGCAAGGAGCAACACCTCTGCTCTGGAGCCAGCCTGAGAGTCTGGAGAAGAGAAGGATCCAGGGAGAGCTCAGAGCCCCTTCCGGGGCCTAATGGGGCTCCAAGAGAGTGGGAGAGAAACTCTGGGACAAGAGATGGAGGGATAGCACACAGGGAATGGCTTCCCACTGCCAGAGGGCAGGGATGGATGGGATATTGAGAAGGAATTCTTGGCTGTGAGGGTGGGGAGGCTCTGGCACAGGGTGCCCAGAGAAGCTGTGGCTGCCCCTGGATCCCTGGAAGTGCCAGGTTGGATGGGGCTTGGAGCAACCTGGACTAGGGGAAGGTGTCCCTGCTTTAAGGTCCCTTCGAACCCAAATCAGTCTGGGATTCTCCAAGTCAGAGCCCACAGCTGAGCAGGTTCCTTCAGCAGCCACATTCCAGGTGAAACACTCAGGGTTTCCTATTTTACATTTGCCTGGTGATCCCAAGCCCTGGCAGCTGCTCCAGCCCACGCTGCTCCCCTAGCCCTGCTCTGACCTCTCCTGTGCTGAGCAGCTGGGGCACCCTGAGAGCAGAAGCAGCAGAAAAATGTTGGGGAAATATCAATCCTTTTAAAATTTTTTTCCTTCAAACAGCATTTTCCAGGTGTGGGTTTAGTCTTTTTCCTTAGGAGTGAAATGGGCAAGCTGGGTTTTTTTTGCCTTGATCCTTTTTCATCCCCTGAAATTCAGATACTGCTTTAGACCCCAAAGATTCCTGCTGGCGGAAATGAAAAGCTGGTCTCAAACAGCTGCTCCCAGGTTTGCATGGAGCCTGTGCCAAGCAAATCTATGGGCACCTCCCGGCTCTGTCCCCTTGTCCCTGTTCCCTCTCCATGCTCCCACAGCTCAGTCAGAGACATGTCCCGAATCAATGGAGTTTGGGGGAGGGGTGGGAAATGTCGTAAAATCCCAGCAGGAATCATCTCCTCCAGAGCCTCCCAATCCAGATCCCTGGATTTATAAGGAAAAATCCCATGAACAGGAATTTCTTTGTCCTCAAACCACACCAGACAGATCCTGTTTCCTGCCTTTGTAGAGGTTTTTGGTGCTGTGACAAACATCCCAGAGGACACCAGGCAGCACAGGTGCCTTGAGGGGGCTGGGTCCCAGCTGCTGCCCCCCGGTTTATTCTGGGGGTGGCAGAGACGCCTCTCTCTCCCTGGAGCTGGCGAGGGCTGGGCGCAGCCTCTCAGCGTTTCCATTGTCCCCCGCTGGAGCAGAGCCCAGCATTCCTTGGGGTGGGATCCACGCCGCACCTCCAGCTCACGACCTCCACCAAGGTCAGTCAAGTTTTAGGGCCAAATAGTCCTAAACTGGCTTCCCAAACAACAGCAGGGACTTGGCTGTGCCAGTGAGACATCCCCAGCAACCCCCAGTGCCAGGACTTTTGGAGTTCAGCTGGATCTGGAGCATCCACAAGAGACTTCGCTCCCTGATGAGGATGAAAGGATCCAGACAAGCTCGTTCTGAACTGTTTGCACTGTCCCAGGTGAAAAGCTTGTAAAGCTAATTGAACCACTACATCACAGAAATCCTTAAAATGAATAATCCTATAAACCCAAACACAGCCAATCCTGACATCCTCCCCCATCCCAGAAGGCTGGAGACAGACCACACACGCTCTCCCAGCTGTTCCACACTCTGCTCCCACCCTGAACCTCACTCCAGTGAGCCGGGCTGAAACGCTCGGGCAAGGGCTCCCCAAACAGTCCTGTTTGCCACTTTGTGGAAAGAAACAGGCAAATATCAGCTCCAAAGTCTTTGTCCCCACTGCAGTCTCACCAATCCTCTCTCCAAGAGTGGAGGAAATGTCTGATCCACCTCAGAGAAGGGGAGAAATTCAGGCAAATTCACGTGCTGGGGGTTCCTCTCTGTCACGTCCGAGTGCCAAGGGTCTCGTGCCCATGTCACCACCAGCACACCTGGGGAGGGACAGTGGCAGTGTCTTACCTGGCTGTTCGAGAGGGAGGTGACGCCTGGCCTCGGGGTAGCCGCGCTCTGTCGGGCTGCGGCTGAGGGGGGGGTATTGAATCCCAGCCCTGCCTGCAAGTGGTCAGTAAAAATAGCACAAATCCCCTCCTCTGCAGGCATCTGCTGCAAGCCCGGGGAGTGCTGGGACTGCTGCTCACACCTGGGGCACTGCCTGGAACACAGGGACACACACAGGTCACCCGTGTGGCACTGCACTCATGTCCCAGGGTGGCCACAACCCCCTTTGGTTCGGAGAATTCTGTGGCTGTTTGCATGGGAACCATCTCAGAGTGGTTTGGGTTGGAAGGGACCTCAAAGCTCATCCAGTCCCACTCCTGCCAAGGGCAGGGACACTTTCCCCTAGCCCAGATTGCTCCAAGCCCCATCCACCCTGGCCTAGGACACTTCCAGAGATTCAAGGGTAGCCACAACTTCTCTGGGCACCCTGTGCCAGGGCCTCAGCACCCTCACAGGGAGGAATTTCTCCCCAACATCCCATCTAACCCTGCCCTCTGGCAGGGAAGCCATTCCCTGTGTCCTGTCCCTCCATCCCTTGTCCCAGAGTTTCTCTCTCACTCTCTTGGAGCCCCTTTGGGCACTGGAATGCCCCCAGCTCAGACAGCACCTGCTCACACCTGGGGTGTTGGGGGCACAGACAGGCTCAGGCTACTAGTGCTGGTGATGCCGTGGGGATGGGGTGGATCCTTCTGGCACCTCTGCCTTGCATCTGTCTAGTGTGACAGCTCCAGAGATGCTGGAACAGGCAGGGGAGGGGGTGTGAACAGCCTGGGAGCTGCTGCAGCGCTGACCCCTGCACGATGGGGCACACACAGGACAGTGCTGGCCAAGGGGCCTCCTGGAAACCACTGGAGCAGAAGAGTGAACCTCACCAGGCCAGGTCACAGTGCTGAGGGATGGTGGCATAAACCAGCAAATGTGGGGTCACACTTCATGCCAGGTGGAGTTGGGATGAAGGAGGGCACACACAGTCCCCTCTTTATGGAGAAGGACCAACCTCACTCAGCCAGCACAGCCCTACAGCTTGGGATGCTCAAGCAGCTCCCAGCCTCTCACAGATACTGAGGTTTTTCCCATGAAATTCCCAAAAAGCAGTGACAAAGCTGTTATCTGTCCCCGCTGCCCCTCACAAAGCCCCTTGCCCAGTGTCCCTTTGCATGGCAAGGACTGCAGAGCAGGCAACACCTGTTCCCCAGGATATTTTTAGGGACAAATTTAGGAGCAAACAATTCCCAGCGTGGGGCCCAGCAGGGACAATGCCTGGCATGTTAATCCTGGGGCTTTTATGGCCAGGAGGGACACGCAGCTGCAGGAGTGGGGCAGCTCCCATGGTGGGGAGCACAGGCAGCCCCCATCCTGCAGAGCCTTGCGGCTCCTTCCCCCTGCCTGGACACCAAGGGGAGCTGTGGGGATCCCCACAAGCTGGGGAGAGATCGCTGACAGTGACGATGGCAGTGGCAGTGCCATCCTCGTGTGAATTGCACCAAGCAAGTCCCAGTGGGCAGGGAAGAAACTCCCCTGCATCCAACCCACCCCCAGCACCCCTGCAAGGACCCTTCCCTGGCTGCAAAGGCCAGCGCAGGGGATCTGCTCTCACCCCGAGGAGGAGGAGGAGGCTTTAACCAGTCCCGTTAGACCTTTATAAGGAAAAGCCCCTGCGGGGCCAGGCCTCCAGCATCTTTCCTCCCGGATGCCTTGGGATTGTTTTCGGAGCACAGAGGAGCCAAAATTAGCCCGTGACAAAGGCGCTGCATTCCCGCAGCTCCGGGGATGGGGCGGGGGCTGCCATTTGCTCCAGTCTCAGGTTTCATCCTCTGCTGGGACCCGCAGTGAGAAGGAGGAAAGGGCAGGAGAGGGATGGGGCAATGGGACCCCTCGATTTGGGGTTTTCTCATGGGTTTCAAAGCCCCGGCTCTGCCATGGGGGCTGCACAGAGGGACTGACAGGGGACCAAGGTCTCCCATCCCTCCTCCCCAGCTGACACAGAAGCGACGTTCAGAGTCCCCATCCTGGCTCACAAACCACAGGAGCTGCCTCCAGGTGAGGGATTGTTTAATCAGGTGCCATCTGGGCCTTGGACACCACTCTGAGCTGCTGGGCGTGGGAAGGATCAGGCTGGAAATCTATGGCGGAGAGCAGTGCTCAGAGCAAATTCAGAGCAAAATAATAAAAATATATCTGGGATTGGCTCAGCTGGTCAGAGCTGGGTGCTGATAACACCCAGGTCATGGACTTGATCCCCATTGTGTTCATTTGGCACGGCCTGGTTTTTGGTAGCAGGGGAAGGCCACGGAAGTGGCTTCTGTGAGAAGCTGCTGGAAGTTTCTACCATGTCCGGGAGAGCCAATCTCTGATGGCTCTGAAAGTGCTGCTGGCCCAGTGAGAGGGGTTGGGAATGCCTCTGTGATGACATATTTAAGAAGAAAATCAAAACAGCTCCAAGGCAGTTTTTTCAGGGGTGCCGAGGCGCTGCTGCCATCTTGGTGTGGCCTGCACGAGCCTCGCCTGCCTGGCCGCCCCTCGCCGTGCCGTGCCACAGGCAGGAGGGCAGGAGGGCAGGAGGGCAGGAGGGCAGGAGGGCAGGAGGGCAGGAGGGCAGGGGTAGCAGCAGCTCCTCCCTCCCGATGCCCCACACGAGGAAAGGAAAGGCCTTGAATGGCGCCAGCACCGTGGTGGCCACCATTGCCCATGCGGTGGCTGCGGGGCCTGCCTGGCCAGCAGCAGAAACATGGCGAGTGATTCTCTGACACGGAACCTGGACAAGATCAACCTCTCGGCACTGTGGGATCCTGCAGGAATCTGAACTGGTGGAACTTGTTGGCAATAGTACCTATGGGCAACAGTTTTTCTTCTAGATAGAGAAGAGGAAGAGGTGAGGACGTGAGGGAGAACAACATGGCAGCACCAAGGGCAGTGTAGAAGGAGGGGGAGGAGGTGCTCCAAGTGCTGGAGCTGAGATTCCTCTGCAGGCTGTTGTGAGGACCATGGAAGCAGCTGTGCTCTGCAGCCCAGGAATTCCACAGGGAATGCAGAGATCCACCTGCAGCCCATGGGAAAAGGTGTTCATGCCTTAGAGGGTGGATGCCAGAGAAAGCTGTGATCCAATGGGAGACCCGAATAGAGAGAAGGCCCCTGCTTCTAGGGATAGAGAAAGAAGGTCCCTGCTTCCAAACTAGTGCAGCCTATCCATAAAAGACTCGTGGATGAGTGACCCACGCCACAGCAACTTTGGGAGGACTGTGTGGCCGTGGGAGGGACTCACACTGCAGCAGGTTTGGCAGAACTGCTGCTCATGAGATTAGAGCCACACTGGAGAAGTTCACGGAGAACTGTCTCCCGTGGGAGGGACCCTAGGGCATAGCAGAGGAAAGACTCCTCTCCCTGAGCGAACAGATCTCAAGTGACGAACTGACCAAAAGCTCCATGCCCTGTCTCCTGTGCTGTCGGTGGGAAGGAGGGAGGGGCTGGGGGAAAAAAGGTGTTTTAAAGGCTTATTTTACTTCTCATTATCCTCCTCTGACTCTGCTAATAATAAATTTACTGTATACCTTTAAATTTGAACTTGTTTTGCCCTTAGAGTGTTTTCTCCCAGTCCCCATCTCAACTCCTGAGCCCTTTGTTATTTTTTTTTCCCTCTCCTCTGCCCAGCTGAGAACAAGAGAAGGTGAGCGAATGGCTTCTGTGGGTGCCTGTTGTTTGGCCAGTGTCAAACCACGACACCCATTCACTTAAGGGTTGGACTCCATGATCCTTGAGGGTTCCTTCCAACTCAGACTGTTCTGTGATTCTGTGATTTGTCCACATGCTGCTGCTACAAACCAAATATCCCCCTGCTACTGGGAGCCACTGGTTGAAGGGAAGGGTCCCCCATGGGCTGCCACCAAGGGAATGGATGCCAACAGAAAATTCCCAGAGAGCCGTATGGGGAGGTCAGACCCAGCCAGAATCAAGTCCCCAGGGAGAGCTGCTTGTCCCTGAATGTCCCTGTGGTCTGCAGGTCACCTGTGTTACTCACCTCTTACTACCCCTGGCATGTGTTTAGATGGATGGGCATTTTCTCCCTCTGGACCTTCCAAGTCCCTGCAGGGTGTTGGCACATCTGCCCCACACCCATGGCAGGGGCTGCCAGAGCTGCCAATGGTGGCAATGCCTCCTCAAGGTCTCGGGACTCCAAATGCAAACGTACCTGACTCCTGTGAGCAGGAAGCCAATCCCCCTGAAGAAAGGGACTTGAAGCAATGCTGGAGGGATCTCTCTCCCTCCTCTGGAACCTTCCCACCCATCCTGTCCTCTCCCTCTCCAAAGCACCATGGATGCTTCCAACCCCAATGGAATTCACAAAGACAACAGCTCCCAGAGCATTAGCTTAGAAACGACAGCTGAGCCTCTGGTAACCTTTGGGACTGAGCCTCTGGTGACCTTTGGGACTGAGCCTCTGGTGACCTTTGGGACTCACATCCATCCCCCCTCATTGCCACACTCAGAGCCCAGTGCTGGGGGAGACCCCTGGCTGCACCAGGTTTGTCACTGGACTGGGACAGATGATGCCCCACAGACTCACCGTGGTGTGGGAGAAGATTTTCCTTCTGTGGGACAGCTCAGAGACCAGGAGATATCAAGGTCACCCCCTAAGCCAGGTGATTGCAAGGCTGCAGGGTCAGGTGGCAATGAAGTCATGAAGGGCCATGGGACTCATCCCACGTGGGTGTTCCTCCTGCAGACCATCCAGCAGCTCTCACCCCTCCTGAGCTGCCAGAGGAATCCAACCTGTCCCACCTGCTCTGTGGATTGGTGACAGTGCAGTGGAAGCTCCAGGGATGCTTCTCCAGGAGCTGATGCCTCCTGCAGCCCCAGGGGGAATTTCCTCACCCTGCTGTGTCTGTGAACAAGTCCCACCAAACCTGAGGGATGCCCCGAGATGGAAAGGGGGCCAGAATTTTGATAATCATCACAGCCCAGCCTGGGAACCAGCACAGCCCCAGCCCAGACCCCAAATATGCCCCATGGGGCTGAGAGACCTCTTCCAGCTCATCTGCCCCACTGCTCTTCACCCCATTGCCTCAGCCCCACCAGGACACCCCCATTTCCCATGGCCGAGTAGGGCAGAGGCTTCTCATCCCTTTGGGATGTGCTGCTCCATGCCCTGCTCCTGCAGCCACAGCCCCCTGTTCTGGGAACCCCCAGACACCCCCGTGGGCCTGGGGCAGGTCAGGACTGTGCCCACACCAGCCCCTCCATCCATGGGCATGGACTCACCGTCCCCACTTGGCTACAGAGAGCAAATCCATGTGGAGGCAGCTCTGGGGCTGCATGCCAAAGTAGGACAATTATCCCAAAATGCAAGAAACACCTTCCACTTCTAGAAATACCATGGACAGTTTGTTTTCTCTGCTTGAATACTTTGGGAAGGCTTGAAATGTTTGCAGAAGGTGCCAAAGCTGAGGAGACTCCCCAAAAGCCAAGGGGAGTTGTTCCTTTAGGAGCAGCACAGGCTCCTGCCTCGTGCCACTGGAACATGGAAAAGGCTTCGTTAAATAAGGAGCAATTACCTACTTTGGGGTAGTGGAAAGACATTACTGAAATGGAGCTGAGCCACCTGCTGAAGACTTTAAGCTTTCAGTGGCTTTGCCAGTGACACATGAGACCTTCCCATTGCTGATCCTGTGGGCTCTTCTCACCAGGAGGGGGATTTGGGCTGTTCTGTGCCAGTGGCAGCCACGGCTCAGCAGCAACATCAGTTTGAGTCCCAAAGTCTAGGCTGGTCTCCAGCCTAGGGCAAAATATAATAAAAAAAAAAGACTATTCCAAATAATCCAAAATTTCTGGACCAGGCAGAGACCCTGACAAAGTTTTTGGACATTTTCAGGGTATTTGCAGACCTTTCCATTTGTCTCTGAGACACATCTCAGTATCCACTTCTGGCTGGGCTGAGCCACCCCCAGCCCCAGAGCAGCCCCTGAGTAGCCTCGTGGCTCCTGCTCAGGGGCAGTAGGGGACAGATGGGTGCTGGGACATGCTGGTTGTTCGCTCTGCAGCTCCAGCAATGTCTGGGCCCTGTTTTCGTTTCTTCCTGGTGAGTCCCTGCCCTTCAATGGGCTCCCACAGCCTCAGCTCCACTGCTGGGGAATGTCACAGCCACAGTCCTCAAACCCTGGGACACCCAGCCCAAGACCCTGTGGTTGGGGAATTAATGTGTAATCCCTGCCCTGACCCCCTCAGCATCCCAGGGTCTGTAGTACAAGGACAGTTATTTCTTCCTACACCCCAGTGCAAGAGGATTCATTGGAGATGGTCAGGCTCCCCACAGCAGTGGGGGGACATCCCAGCCTCTGCTCCCTTGGAGCGTGGACACACAGACATAGCAGAGCTCTGGGCGGGTGTTGGGTCCCAAACCAAAATCTGGTGATTTAAGAATAGTAATTAAGGATGGTCAACAATGAAATCATTTTAGGAGCTTCTGGAGGAAGTCGGACAGCTGACCTAAAGCCAAAAAGCAGAATGCTCCTTGCTACAGCTGGGATTTTTTCATTTTTATCCAAAGAGGAACCACCCACCAGCTCAGGGGTGATCCCAGGAGAACTGGGGCAGTGCCAGGCTCTCTGCAGGGCTCTCCACAGGGCACTTGGACACGGAGGAGGCCCCACACATGGTCCCACCTGACAAAAGCATGGACACCATCAGGCTGCACCTCCCTGTCTCAGCACTGTGACCCCACTGCCCTCCCTGGCACTCAGGGGGTCCAGCCAGCCCCAAACTGATCCCAAAGCCAGACCTGGGATGTCATCAGGTGGAAAAAGCTCCCCTCTCCCTTGCACCCACTGCACCCTCATGGTTCTGCAGGGAGGGTGCCAATCCCTGTGGGTGCTGGCAGAGCCCCTGCCCAGGGTAGGGGGCACAGGGCAGCCCCCAAGAGCAGCCTCAGTACCGGGGCACCCTCAGACAAGTGTGGGGAGGCCTGATGGAGCAGGGGCACTGCGGGCTGGGAGCAGCAGAGCCAGATTTTCAGGCTCCTGCCTTTGAACTTCACATGCTCTGGGGCACCTCTCTCCTCTCTGGGGCTCTCCCTGGGAGCCCTGGGGGGGTCTGGCCTGCCCCTCCTCACCACTGAGCTGGAGGGGCTGAGGGGCCACAAACCCATCCCCCATCCCCCTGTTGTGCCTCAGTTTCCCCACCTCCAGGGACTCTAGAAATGCTTCTCCTGGATCCTCTCCTGCTTTCCAGGCTGCCTGAGAGTGTGCTGGCACCATGTCCCTGGTGCTGGGAGATGCTCCAGCCTCGGGCCTTGGCCCTTCTTGACTCCCTGGCCAGGTTTCTTGGCTGTTTATTTGTTTTTCAGTCTCGGGGTGACTTTTCCTCTGCATGAGACATTCAGCCCTCCCAGGGGCAGATGAAGCCACCACACCTCCCACTCCCCCGCCACTGGCTCGGCTCTGACCCTCAGCCCCTGCTCCAGGGTCAAGCTGGGAATCCACCCACTGAGGGTGGGTCAGGCAGGTGTGGGTGTCTGCTCAGAAGAAAACCCCAAACCTGGAGACTTGGGGAGCTCTAAAGTCCCTGGGGGATATGGGGTGCAGCGACCCTGGATGTGTGTTGGTCTGGATGAGGGGCTCAGGATGAGGATGGAAAAGCTTGACATTCCCCAGGCCTGGACCTGAAACCCTGACATGGGATTTGTGTTCTCCTATTGTCCTCTCCCTCCGCTGACTACCTGAATTTCCCCCCAGCTCTCGGGTACCATGGCCTCTCTGCTGCCTTGTCATCAGTGCCCAGGGATGTGCCATGGCCAGGGCTGGTGCTTACACACTCCCATTTTCTCTGCCAGTTCCTTGCTGGCATATGGAAAACAGAAAATATCTATTTACAGGGAGCAAGAGAGCAGAAAAGCTGAAAAAAAGGAGTCACACTGGATAAAACTGGTGACTTTGGGAACCCCCTTGCATTGGGTGCTCCCCACCCTGGCACTGACCATGGCACAGGCTTGGGATGGTCACAGGGCTTTGACTGAGCCTCACTGAATCCTCTGACTCTGGGAGCTGGGGATTTAGGGGAAGCTGCAGGACAGTGATCCTTGTCCTGTAAGTGCTGTATAAGCACTAGTATCCTCCTGACCACCCAATTCTCTCCTGAAACATGTGCAGGGACCTGATCTCGGGCTTGTCCACACGGGGCACCACACCTTAAGCATGTCCTGTGGAGGGTCCCCCCCATCCCTGGAGCCCCCCGTCCCTGTCCCACCGGGACGGTGCAGAGCTCCATCTGTGCAGGGTTTGGGTCCAGTTTCACCTTCACCCCCCAGCCTGGCCCTCTCCTCTCCTCTCCTCTCCTCTCCTCTCCTCTCCTCTCCCAGCCGGGGGGTCTCGGTAAATGCAGCTCTGAGGACCAAGGAGTCTTTCCTGGGTGGATTTCCCCCAGTGCCTGTTTCAGCAGAGCCAGCACGAGCCTGGACTCGCACGGTGAGGAGGCTCCGGCCATGGCACCATCCCCAAAGCCACCCGGCGCTGCCCTGGCACGGGGACGGGACCCCGTGGGGGGTGCAGGCTGGGGTGCAGGTTGGGGCAGCTGCCGCGGTCCGGGGCATCAGGACATCGCTCTCCGTGACTCCCACGCGGTCGGGAAATCTCCGGGAGGATCCGCAGCGCCTCCGGCCCCGGCTGGGCTCAGGCTCCGGCTTGCGGAGCGCGCTGGTGGCTCCAGGCGCTGCTGTCTGCGCTGCCTGGGCAGGGGCAGGGCCATCCCTTCCCTGCTGCAAAGCCACAGCGCTGCTCCCGCGTCACCGGCGCACCAACCACCGTGGGAATCCCTGGGGACACGGGTGCAGCGGGATTGGTGACCAGGGGTGCCAGAGCGGGGCTTTGGAGTCCGACTGGGGATAGCTGGTTTAAAGGTCATGACTGGCAAAGCTCTGTGCAGGATTTGTGCTCTCCCGTGCCCTGTGGGATCCCACAAATCAAAGCAACACCAGGGTAAGAAGCAGAAAGTCCCATTTGGGGACACTTTTAGTACAGGGAATTGGGGTCCCCAGCATTCCCCAACAGCCCAAGGACATCCCAGGGTGAGACAATGTAGCAGCACGGCTGTGTCACCACGCCATCGGTTCAGTGCCCTGCTGAGGGGTCCGTGCTGCAGAAGCAGCTCTCCAGCCCCTTTTTAAAACTGGGACCCAGCCACATCCATCTGTCCCAGTGTCACTGTCACACATGCAGAGTTCCCTGTCACACGGATCCTTCGGGCACAGCCTCATCCATCCCCTGTCCTGCAGGAGAGGCCTGGGGTCCCCACCAGCGCACCAAGGTCCTGCACATGTCAGCTGAATGAAGGGTTGTGGGGACCAGGCAGGGGTGTCCCCTCTTGCCTTGTCTGAAGCCCCAGGTCGCGGCCCTGCCCGTGTCCTTTGCCCCGTTGTGCCAACGGGAGGCTGTGCCAGCCCAGCTCTTGTGGTGCCTCTGTCCTGCCCCGGCACGGGGGGAGCCAGCGCCAGCACCAGCCTCCCCGTGGCCACTGTCCTCGTCTCCGGGCTGCACAGCGGTGGCCTCACTTGCCCGCAGGGATCCCGTTCTCCCCAGCACCTGCCGAGCCGAGGGCCATCTCCATCCGACTCCTGGGAAGCTGCGATTCCCTGGGCTGTCCCACCGGAGCTGCTCCCAGCTGCACCACTGCGGAGAGAAGGCTTCTGTCACCCGCTCAGCCAGCGCTGGGACATGGGGCATCCTGGGGGGACTGGGGCTAGCCACCATCCCCACCCCATCGCACGTGCAGGATGGCAAAGAGCCCCGTACCCCTCAGGCCACCCCAGACAGAGGGAGGATGTTAGAAAGTCCCTCCCCAGGGATACAGAGAGGCGAAACCCATGTGGGGGTCCTAGCCAGTGCAGGGAGACATGGGAATATCAACCTGCAGACCCACCCCGGTCCATGGGACCCCCTTTGTGATTCCCCAAACCACTCGGGGATGGGCACCTGCGGCCAGGGACCTCAGCCCGGGGTGGGTCCTGCTCGCTGACCCGCGGTGGCTCCGGTACCTGCTCGGCAGCTGTGCCGGGCGCGCACCTCCCGCATCGCCTGCTGGTTCTTGAAGCGCACGAGCCCCATGGTGATCTCGGCGTTCCAGCCCGGGTCCTCCTGGGCGCAGCGGAAGTCGATCTCGAGGCTGTCGTCCATCACCACCGTGAAGTAAATGTGCCTCTCCTTCCACTCCACGCACTCCACGGCCTTCATGCGGGCGAAGCTCAGCTCTTTGCGCCGCGAGCCCTTGGGCTCGAAGAGCTGCAGCCCCTTCTCCGTCAGCAGGCACCGCTTCTTCTTCCAGAGCTGCAGCAGCCCCCCGCTCCGCTTCTCCAGCACCCCCTCCCTCAGCACCTTCTCGGGGGTCATCGCGGCTCCTCGGCCCGCCGGGATCCTCACTCAGCGCCTCGTGCGGGCCCAGCCGGGCATTCCCCGCCGGGGAACTCCAGCCGGAGCCGCGCTCCCCGGGGCCAGGACCCCGCGCTGGCCGTGCCGCCCCCGGGGACTCGGCGCCCTCCGCTCCGGCTCTCAGAGGGGCTGAGCCCTGGGGTGCCCCATTCCGGCCGCCAGCCCCGTGCCGGGGCTCTGCTCCCTGCCCGAGCCGCGTGTGGGATCCGCGCTGCCAGGAGCTGTCGCTACTTGCCCGGCCGCTCTCCCACTCGCATTCCTGCCGCCTCGCCTGGCCCCTCCTGCGCTCAGGCTCCCTTCACGCCCAGGCGAAGCCCGGCCAGGCCCGGCGCAGCCCCGCTTCACCCGGGAGGAGCTTTTGGGGTGCCCGAGGGCAGGTGCTGCCCCAGGGTCTTCGGCAGGGTGTGGGGTGGGGCTGCGTGGCAGCGGTGCCAGGGCAGGGCTTGGGGACTTCTGCACGACAGCCCGGGGTGCAGGGACAGATGCTGGAGGTGAAGGAGCAGCTCTGGGAGGGTGCAGCACCACGAGCACAGGGCTATAGGGTGCAGTGCTGGTGGGGACAGTGGGCTGTGGGGCACAGGGCCGACTGGGCAGGGGGCTCTGCGCAAAACGCCAGCCACGCAGGGGGTACAGAGTGCAGTGCCACCGGGTTTGGGGGGCTGGGGGATGCAATGCCAGCCAAGAATGCACAATGGGCTGCAGTGCCAGGGCAAGGGCTTCTGGGGTGCAGTGCCAGCTGGGACAGGGGGCTGTGGGCGCGGCACCAGCCAGGCAGGGGCTGTGGGGACCCGAGTGCAGCCCAAGAGGGGAGACAAAAGCAGAGAACAGACAGCAGCCGTGGGGACAACCCTTGACAGGCACCCACTCCCCAGCCACTCACCCAAGGGTGCTGGGTGACCCCTCAGCACACAGACCTCCCATCCCTCAAAGCCCCTGGGAGGGGGATTTGAAGCCCCCAGGCTGTCCCACAGCGAGGAGCAGCATCCCCCAGCCCCGTGTGACCTGTGCAGGGGGAACGAGCCATGGAGCGGGGCCGGGGCAGCGCAGACTGGTCCTGCCTGATCCTCCCTCCCCTGCAGCCAAACACCTTCTCCTTTCCAGCCTGTCTCGTTCCCGGCCACCGCAGCACCGTCTGTTCCTGTGCCAGCGCCTGGCACCGAGGGGTTCCCTGGGCCGGGCCCGGCTGCCGGGGGGCACATCTGGGGACTTGTGTTGGTCGTGGGCTTCCAGGGTGGGTGACGGTCCCAGGTGGCTGCCGCAGCTGGATATGCCCCTGCAAATGCTGAGGGTGTGGGTCCTTCACCCAAGTGAGGTCTGCAATGGGAAGAAATTCCCCCGGGAATGTGCTGGGGTCACTGACGGGGGCTGGATCAGCCCCTGGCTTCCTGGCACCAGCCGCTGTCCCAGCGCCCACCTCCCGGCCCACCCTGCTCATGCACCCCTCGCAGACCCCAGCCCCGCAGAGCCCCCGGCTGGAGCCCCTCCTACCCCAACCCCTCCATCACTCCCAGTCCCTGCCGGGGGCTTTGCCGGCAGCCGCCGTGGCCAGGGGGCAAGTCTGCAGCGCTGATGAGATGCACCTCATTATCCCTCATTAAGAGGGCAGGGCAGCTGGCGGAGCCAGGAACTGGTTCGTGCTCCCTGGGGCCAACCTTGCCACGCTGGCAGAGATCCCGGGTGTCCCAGGAGACCCGGGCTACCGACATCAGGCGGCCCCGGAGGTCACCCTGAGCACCCCAGCGCTTCAGAAGGAGCAGAGGAGATGTGTGGCTTCCCCCACCAAGGCTGTTTTCCCACGCGCAGTTAACGCTCAGCTCCAGAGATGCTGAGCCCTGGGAGCTCGCAGGGAGCAGTTTCGGGGCTGTCGCTGTTCTGGTAAACTGGGATGTCTGTGGGCAGTTCTGGCTCACCAACCAGCTCCAGCTCCATCCTCACAACCCGGGGCAGAGCAAAGGGGTGCCAACCCCCGTGCGAGACCCCCGCTCCTCCGCTCACTGCAGCCACTGCTTCTCCAGGCACCAGCCACTAAGGGAAGGTGGTGCTGCTGCAGCCCCGTGTGTGAAGGAGCTTCGACAACGTCCTTCTCCACTCCCGTCTCCCCAGCTGTCCATTCCCAGACCCACCAGGCAGGAGTCCCATCCTGCCGGGCTGCCCGGGGGGCACATGGCAGCTCCTGCCCTGCAGCAAACCCAGCAGGACTCGCTGTGCCAGGCTGGGGGCAAGCCAAGGGCTCTGCTCTACGGCCTGCCCACGGCTCATCCCATCCACACAGGGACCCCGGGGCAGGCCACAGGGCTGATGGACTCAGCCCTGCCCTGAGGTGACAACCCCACAGAGCTCGGTGGCACGGTGACATCCCCTGTCACAGCCCCGCTGGCCACGGGGCTCAGAGGCTCCAGTCTGACCCCTCAAGTGGTGCCATCACCAGCTCCAGGGTGCTTGGCCACAGGCCAACCTCCAGTTTGTCCCTTCAGGGGCAGGTTTGGGTGCCACAGCCCCTTTCCCAGGCTGCAGCCCCCGAGGGCACAGCGTGGCTCTGCTGCCTCGAGGGGGAGCTGGACAACACCTGGGGCACAGGTGAGCAGACACGTCCAGCTGCCCAGCCGGGCCCTGCCGTGCTCGCTGACCAGCAGAGGGTAGCAGATGGTCAGAGCTGTCCCACAGCAGCTTGGGCAGGAGATGCCCAAAAAGCACCTCTAGTCCCACCCTGCTTCTCCTGGGCCATGGCCCATCACCTCCTCCAGCCCCCCTCATGCCTCTGTCGGGATGTGCAGCCCCCGAGATCCTGTCCTGGTATCCCCATGGTGGTTTCTGTCGCTCCCTAAGCCACTCTGAGTGACCAGTGCAGGGTCAGCAGGTGTGTGGCACCCAGGGCAAACCCTCAGGGCATGGTGCCTGTCCTGGGACATGGTTTACCCAGGACCTTTGGGGCTGGGAGCTCCACAGAGACCCACCAGGCTGGAGAAAAGAGGACTTGGGGAGACTGAACTTCAGTTTTCCACTGTCTAGAGAAGGGTTGTGGAGAAGGGAAACATGGCTCTGCCTGGCAAAAGGACATGAGACACCAGGCACAGAGGCACATCAGGAAAATCAGGGATTCACAGAATTATTACTGTTGGAAAAGCCCTCCCAGGTCACAAGATCATCAGTTCCAACCATTCCCCCAGCACCGCCATGGTCACCCCTAACCCATGTCCCAAGTGCCACATCCACAGGTCTTCTGCACACCCCCAGCGATGGCAACTCCACCACTGCCCTGGGCAGCTGTGCCAGGGCCTGGCCACCCTTTCAGTGATGAAACAACACTTCCAAGGGTTGTGTGGCACAGTGCTGTGACAAGATCCACAGTGGTGGGACCTCCCTCCTTAGAGGGTTCCCATACCTGAGTGGACACCAAATGCTCTGATCAACCTGACCTTTGGAGCCTCACCTTGAGCAGGAGGTTGGAGTTAAGACTTCTGCTGGTCCCTTCTAACCTACATCTTTCTGTGGCCCTCTGAAACCCAAATCCAGCATTTTTTCCTGGCTTTGACCAGGCCTTCAGTGGAATTGGCCTCTCTGGGGTCCCATCACATGTGATATGTTAGTTCCTCATAGAACCACAGACTGGTTTGGGTTGACAGGTAAAAAACCATCTCCTTCCACCCCCTGCCCTGGGCAGGGACAGCTTCCAGATTGCTCCAAGCCCTGTCCAACCTGGCCTTGCATACTTCCAAGGATGGGGCAGCTATAGCTTCTCTGGGCACCCTGTGCCAGGGCCTTTTCACCCTCACAGGGAACAATTCCTTCCCAATATCCCATCTATCCCTACCTTCTGGCAGTGGGAAGCCATTCTCCCTTGTCCAAAGTCCCTGTCCAGCTCTCTTGGAGCCCCTTTAGGCACTGCAAGGGGCTCTGAGCTCTCCCTGGAGCTTTCTTCAGGCTGCACACCCCCAACTCTCCCAGCCCGGCTCCAGAGGGGCTCCTGCTCCTCCCCCCTCTCTGACAGAACCTCTACAGCTGCATGAGGAAGGGAATAAACAAAGACTCATTGTAGCTTTATTGACCAACCAGCATTGCCTGGGCACGATCCCATGGGGGGCACATCCAGCTGAGATGTCCCAGCAGCAGCACAGCATCTCCTGCATGCTCACAGAGAAGGCAGCAGCTTCCTGACCCCTCCATCCCCGCAGCAGGGCCCCCTCACACCTCTGCAGCAGCTTCCTCACCCCCCCATCTCTGCAGGAGCTTCCAGCATTCCCCCCCACCTCCATGGGGGATCAGCAGGGCCTCTGCCAAGCAGGGCAGGCAGGTTAGGGTCTTCACACCAGGATGGTACCTGAGCCCCCTGTGCTACGGGTCCCAATCCTACCCACGCAGGCTGTCTGTCCCACACAGCAAGTGCCACCAGACCTCTCACCACAGCCACCACACAGCCCAGAGCAGTGGGACCTGCTAGAATCTAGAGGGGGGAAGTTTTTGGAGATGGTAGACTTTGCTCCCCATCTCAGCTTCAAAAACACTATGTAAATCCAAGGGTGTGATGAACAGGAGAAAGCACTTAAGCTGATAAAGGAGCCCAAGTCCTGCCCCCAAAAGGGATTTCTGCCTCTGTTGTGCTTCCCAGAACACTCCCCATCTCATTTGCTCAACCACAATGTTTATAAGTTTAAAAACCCCAGAACTTAATTCCCGGTGGAGTCCCTAACTCTGTGCTGCAGCAAGGCTGATCCGAGTCTGTCCCACCGGTCCAACAGGAGCATCACAGAAAGGGAGTGAAGAGTTTAGATGGAAACCAATTAAACCTGGGCAGCTGCCAAACTGGAGGCTTAATGATCCACAGGCTGCTAAAAAAGCAGGGAGGAGGTGAAAAGCTGTTAATTACTTGGCACTGCTGGGCACGCCTGCTTGGACAGGTGCCACCTAAAAGCACCGATAGGGGTTTTGACAGGGTGAGCACTCGTGTGGTGCTACCAACACACCCTAGAAGGGCTGTCCTGGGCTTCCCAGCATCAACCTCAGCTTTTGGAATAGTTATCCCCATCCCTGGAAGTGTTCAAGGACAGGGCTTGGAGCAACCTGGGCTAGGGGAAGGTGGAACAAGATGAGCTTTAAGGTCTCCTTCAATCCAAACCATACCATGCTGATTCTTGGTGGGAGCAGAGGAGGAGCCCATCCCAGCCGAGCTGCAGAACTCAGCTGGCCACAGCTGGGCCGTGCTGAACTGCACCGACACATTCCTGCCATTGCGCTTTCCTGACAGGACTGCAAACGCCTCCTGTCACCTCCTGACACTTCCCCAGCTCCCGGGGCCCCTCCCCAGCCCCAGACAGCAAAGAACTGGCAGGGCCAGGCCTGGGTGAGCTTTGATGTCTCTGATGTTTTATTGCTCGCTCGGTGCCGCGGCTGGGCACGCGGCCGGCGGGATGGGCAACGCGGAGCAGGGCTCGGGCACTGGGGCCTCGCTGCAGTGCGAGGGAGCAGCTCCCCCATGCCCCCTGCCCCAGCAGGACCCCACGGGGACAGTGCCGGGACCCTCCCGGCTCGGGGAGCGCTGGGGCAGGGCAGAGGGGCTGGTGCTGCAAACAGCAGTGGCTGGCGGTGGCAGTGGCGCTCGCTGCGGCGTGGGGCGGGCGGGCAGCACGGGATGAACCCTGGGCGAGCACAGGGCCCAGCCCTGGAGCTCACTGCGAGTGGATCAGTGCCCCAGCACCCTGCCCAAAGCCAAAGCCCTTGGGACCGAAGTTCTTGGCGTAACAACCTGCAGAGGATGGAAAGGAGACACAGGTGAGGCTGGCACAGGAGCGGGCACACCCTGCCTGGACAGGACAGGACAAGGCTTGCCAGATTCGCTGGGCAAACAGGGAGGCCCTGGCTCAGCAGGAAATTCCCCAGCTCTGTGGCTGGCACAGCCAGTCCCCGAATGCAGCTGCTGGGCCACCCCTTCCCCAACCTCCATCCCACCCTGAGTCCCTGCACAGGGGTCTTCACCCCCACCCCTCAGAGCCCAGGACAAGCCAGCAGGGAAGGTGGGGCTCACCTTTGCAGTAGATCTCCCCATCTTTGTCTGCCAGGGTGGTGGACTCCAGGCTTTTGCCACACTTGGCACAGCGGAAGCAGGACTTGTGCCAGGACTGTGGGACAGGAGCAGAGCCCAGTCAGACCCCAGGGACAGGGCAGCCAGGCTCTGGTACCAGCCAGGCTCCTTGCTCTGTCTCTGATCCAAAGGGCCTGGCAAAGAGCTCTGAACAGGATAAAAGCTTTTCCCTGGAAAGCACTGACCTCCCAGCCCCACAGGGAAGATACAAAGAGGAAACACCAGGTGTGGTCACTGCTCCTGTGCTGATCTGGTTTTGGAGACCTTTTGCCTGCACTCACAGAAGTCATTTGTGCAGTAATTTCTACAATAATTTTTAAGGAGCAACCCTGCCCTCCTTGGGGACTGTCCCCTCTTGACCAGCAAGGTAAATCCCCCCCATTGTCCAGCTGAGCCCACGGCTGCTGGATGTTAGGCTGGGGTGGCAGCAGGGATGGGACAACAGCCCCACACAACCTCAGCTCCAAGGAAGGCAGCAAACAGAGAGAAAGAATGCCAAAACCAGCCAGTGTTTAAAAATAACCCCCCACGATTCCAGCAGTCCCCTGGAGATAAATGAGCTCACCGCCTTCAGGCAGGCCTTGAGTAGCCAGAGCTGCTCACTGAGGAATTTAAACAAACACTTGGGAAAACATGAAACCTTTTTTGGAAGAAAATGTGAAATTCGGGGGCTGGAGGAGGAGGTATTGGATGGAGTCATCCAGCAAGCATTAGCACATGAAATACACGCTCTGGAATCCTCTTGGGGTATACTTTAATGTAATTGCTTCACCAACTTTGGTTGCCTGTAAATACTGGGGCCGGAAGCTGACCAGGACGCCCAGATCAGGGTTTTAAGGGTAAATTCAGCTTCTGACCCTGGGCTGACCCTCAGTGTGTCCATCACAAGCCAGCTGGGGGGTGGTGACGCAGAGGGGCCCTTTCTCTTCACTCCTCTCCTCGCTCTGGGGAGGCAGGACAAGCACAAAGCCCCAGGAGGACAGAGCCCAGCCAGGTCAGGGAGTGAGCCCTCATCACCAGTCAGGTGAGGCTGTCCCAGCATGGCCACCCTGTCCCCATGGCACAAAGCCAAGTGGCATTGCCTGGTGTCCCTGAGAAGCTCTGCATGTGCCTGACCTCGCAGGGAGGGCAGCTCCAGGCATGGACCTCACCCAGTCCCAGGGCTGGCAGAGCAGAAGGTGTCCCCAGGCCTTGCAAAGGAGCTGGGCTGGGACCAGGTCACAGCTCAGGGTGCAAAGAACCCTGGTGAAGGGATGACCTTGGCAAAGGAAGGGCCAGGGCTGTTACAGTGACCTTCACACCAAATCCTGAGCTGACCCAGCCACCACCAGAACAGCCCCAGGAACATTCACCAAACCCATACCCACAGCTCCAACACCCTGCCTGGCCTGTGGGCAGTGCTGACCACTGGAATTCATTGCCTGCCCCAAATCCCGGCTGCAGCATCCCAGCCCATGGCACAGAAGGGAGAAGGATGCACTTTTCAGTTAACGGTGACACTGCCATGGCACATGTCGCTGCTCACCCTCCCAGCACGTACACAGCAGGACGTCCACTGAGGCCTCTGCTGAGCAGGACTGTAAATGTTTAATATAAAATGTATTTCTCCCCCACCTACAAGTCTGTGAGAGCACTACAGCCTGGACAACTTGGCTTCCAGACATGCCAAGGTCTCCTTTTGGTGCAAGGTTTCCAGGTGAACCTGGCCATTGGACCCAAGCCCAGCCCTGGCAGGTCAGACCCTCTCCAAAGGTGTCCCTGCCATGCAGCACCCTGTGCCCCATCCCCACCATCCCCTCTTACCTTCCCAGCTCCGATGACCTTCTCGGCCGCGTACACGGCCTGGCCGCAGCGGGGGCACCCATCAGCTCCTCCCACCTTCTGGGCCATCCTGGCTGCGTTGGGGTTGGGGGGTCGGTGGGGCTGACCCCTGTGGGTGGCAGGGAGCTCACGATCAGGGGTGCACAGGCAAGATGGAGCAGAGAAGAACTACGGGATCCCAAATCCCAGCACAGTTTAGGAGGGAACTTAAGGAACTTTTAGGAAATGTGCTGAGCCCCATGGAAAGTTCAGCTCAAGGGCTGTGTGCTGGGAGGGGGTGGGCAGTGTGCTCAGGAAATGGGGACCTGTCCCATCCCATCCCACCCACCCACCAGAGTTCAGTGGGATTCTCTGGAGGGGCAGAGGGGCCGGGCAGCCCATGGACACTGCTAGGAGCTCAGCACAGGCTGCACCACAGGACAGGTGTGGGGAGAAGGTGCCCACAGCCCCAGTGTCGAACACAAGACCCAAACTCACTCTTCATATTTGATGCCCAGGGACTCGCCCTTGTCAGTGCTCAGGGTCCCTGCTCCCTGCCCGTAGCCGTAGCCCTTGGGGCCATACTTCTTCCCGTAGCAGGACTTGCAGTAGATCTCCTCGCCATGCACGGCCACGGTGGTGCTGTCCAAATTCTTCTTACAGACCACTACAAGAGAGAGCAGGGTGTGGCATCAGCCTGCTCCGCCAGAGCTCACTAATTAGCTGGGGAAAACAAGCCCTCACAGGGACAGCTCAGCTCGGCTTTCAAGGAGCAGGGAAACCCTCGCCAGGATCCAGCTGCGGGGAGCACATGCAAACCAGGGCAGATAAGGATCACAACAAGAGCAGTGTCTGGCTTTAAAAGGAAGCAACCACCAAAGCCAAGAGGATGATACCAAGGGAAGGAAAGCTCTGTTAACCCTCTGGGTGCTGCTCTCCTGCAGCTGCACTTAAACCGTGGGGGTGAATTTTCCCTACGAATCACTGCAGGATTCCCAAGCCTGGGGATGGATGTCCTGGCCCCATGCCTCGCCCACTACAAATCCACAGCAGGAAGCACTTGGGGCAAAGAAATGTGAGCAAATGTGGTTTTCCTGGTGTTTGGATGGACCAAGAGCAGCCCTGTGGCCATCACCACACCCGAGGCATTGCAAGGGATTCACACACTGGGCACAGTCACCTCTCCAGAGCCCAGCAGGCTCAAGTGACAGCTCAGCCCTGGTTGGGGGTGTGCATAGAGGGGTCTCAGGTGAGGAACACTAACTCAGCTGGCTGTTTGAGCCCTGGTGGTCAATGTGGGATGTAAGATGGGGCAGGAGGAGGTGGCAGCCAGGCTTGGGGCCCTGGTGAGCCCACCCAGAGCTTGAGCTTGGTGCTGGGCTCAGGCCTTCTCCTGATTTTTAGGTTTCCATACAATCATAGATGGGTTTGGGTTGGAAGGGACCATCAATTCAGATTCCAACCTTCTGCCATGGACACCTTCCACTGTCCCAGGTTGCTCCAAGTCCTGTCCAACCTGGTCTTGAACACTTCCAAGGATGGAGCAGCCATAGCTTCTCTGGGAAGCAATGCCCCACCACCCTCTGAGTAAGTAATTACTTCCTTATATCTAATCTAACCTTCTCCCTTATATCTAATCTAGATTGCTCCTCTTTCAGTTTAAAACCATCCCCCCTTGCCCTATCATTATCTGTAAAAAGTCACTCCACCTTTCTTTTATAAATCCTCTTAAGGTCCTGGAAGTACCAGCTCCTGTCCCAGCTCTGCTCACAGCTGCCATGTCCCTTCCCAGCCCTTCCTGGGACACTGCCCAGCCAGCAGGAGCAGGAGGCCACCAGCCCCCAAACTCCAGGTGATCTGCAGTGTTCATGTGCCCCGTGCAGGATCCCAGCTCCCAGGGCAGAGCCTGCAGCGCTGGCAGCCAGCCCCAAACAGATCCAGCTGCAGCTGCCACACAGCTTCCCCCATCTTGCTTTCCACGCCTTAAATGTCGAGGCTTCCAGCAGCTTCTTGGCCAGCAGAGCAGTTTCTTGGCCATTCCCAATATCACAGGAATGCAAACAGAGCAGAGCACTCCCCTCGGAACAGCACAAACTGAGCAGAGGCAGCCCTTCCATGACTAAATACGGCCAGGAGAACCCCGTGTGCCTCTGCTGGGACAAGGAGAGGAAAGGGAAGCATCTCCTGCCATCTAAGGAGCATCTGGCAGGGTCCTCTCCTGGCTCCCACCACAGCAGGAGCTGGGGATGGAGAACGGATCCCAGCTGGGAGAGACCACAGCCAGTAATTGGTTCCAAAGCTGCCAAGCTCCTGGGCTGCTGTGGGGGTCCTGCATTGCCCTGGAGTGACACTGCTCAGGCAGACCCTCAGGAGGGGAATTTGGGCACTTTCACTGGCATTTCAGAGGGCTATGTTGTGAGCTTTGTTCCGGGGTGGCAGTGAATGATCTCAGTGGCATCTGGATGGATTTGGAGCTCCAGCCCAAGCTTTCACAGTCCCTCATCTGTACTCAGAGAGCTTTGAGAGGCACCAGAAAAATTTTTTACCCAGCCCCCGGGTTTGTGCATTGCAGAAATTCCAGTGCACTGCACTCACGGAGTTAAGGACCCTTTGTTTTTCTAAGAGCAGCTGAGCTGCTCCGCAAAACAATTAGACAAGAGCTGCCTCTGCTTTCCAAGGCTAAAGGGCTCATTCCAGCTCGTGTCTGCTGCACTACCCAGGCAGCTGGATCAGGGCCAGGAGTCAATCACCAACTTGCTCCCCAAGCTCTAATGCACTGTGGTAGGCTTGGCTCCTTTTAGATGTCTTTGGCAGATCTGGTTGAAGTATTTGTTATTCTCCCCTAAAGATAATGGTTTCAAGTTCCTTGATGGGGCCCAAATGCAGCACTGGGGAACAAGCTGGGAATGCAGGAGCTCAGGAGCACCACCCACAGCATGGCACAGACTGGGAACAGTGGGCAGCAGGGTGGGCTGACACGAGCCAGGACAGGCAGAGCTGCTGGGTACGTGTGGAGTGGCATAACAAATGCCTGCAAAGCCAGGGACTGCAGCCCTGAGCCCAGGAGCACTCTCTGAGCACTTCCATGGACACACAGAGGGTGACATTCTTCCCCACTCTGGGTGTGTGTTCCCGCCTGGAAGCAATGCCTTTAGCCTCATTTCGTGGCTCCTGGAGGCCTGCCCTGCTCTCTGGGTGCCAGCATCCCACGGCAGCAGCTTTCCCTGGCAAACCAGCTGTGTGCACAGGGGGCGAGGGCAACATTCCCCACCCTCCTTATCTGAGGCCCCAGAACAAACAGGATTTCCTTCTGCACAGCAGCTGCCATAAGAACCCAGCCTGCCACCCCCTTCCTGCCCAGGAAAAGCCTCTCTACAACTCCCCTGCTCAGCCCTACCAGCCAAAGCAAGTTTCCAGCCTGGAAACTCCCACATATGGGAGCTCCTGGCCACGCTGGCCACCCTCCACACTGCAGGAGCACAGGCACAGCAGCAGCCTCCCTCTCCCTCTCTCCCATCTGGATCCAGCTGTATGTGCTGCATCCCTGGCAGGCTGGACAAGAAGTATCCAGCAGCCAGGCCAGGTGGACACAGGAGCATGGCAGGGACCATGCCATGAGGACACTGGTGTTTCCCTGCTGGAAGACATCAGTTCCAGAGTGTGCCTGTTTCCAGAACCCAGCTCTGCTTGCTGGCCCTATGGAAAAGATCCCAGTTGTGCTCCGTGCTCTGATGGGATAGTGACACTGGGACCAGCTGAGGAAACATTAAACCTTGGGGCCAGTCTGGAGATGCACTTCTGCTGCTCTGTGGCAGAGGCAACGTCTCGAGGAGCCATCAGCAGACACAGGCAGTGTGTGTGCTCCTGTCCACAGATTCCAGAGAGGTTTGGATGAGAAAGGACCTTAAAACTCATCTTGTCTCACCCCCTGCCATGGGCAGGGACACCTTACACTAGACCAGGTTGCTCCAAGCCTCATCTCCTGCGGGCACAGGAGAATCCCTGGTTCTAATACGTGGCAGTCTCCAGGGACAGGGGACAGTAATCTGGTACCACATAGGCTGAGGATACTGCTCATCTTTTGCCTCAAAGCTCCTGCAACCCCTTTGGACGTCCCAGGTTTAAGCAGCTGCTCTCAGCACTGTAACACCACCGGCCCTGGGATCCCCAAAGGCAGGGAAGGCTGTGTGGGAACTTGCAGCAGGATTCCAGCAGTATTTGTAGGATCTTGCAGAGGAGGCAGAGGAAGAGAGCTTTGCACTGGATCACTCCCAGCCAGATCCTGTTCTGCTGCCCCTCCCTAGAGGTGACACTTGGGTCCAAACAAACACCAGAGACACCCTCAGCAACAGCAGATCTGCAGACAGGCTGGGGGTGATGCTTCAGCACTTCTCAGGACACCTTCCATCAGCACAAGGGCCAGGGCAGGACCACATCTCCTTCCCGACATCCCTCATGAGGAGATTCCATGCCAGTTCCCCAGGCTCAACCACACTTAGTGTGGCAAAGCCACTTAGAAGGGTAAAGCCAGCACCACCTCCAAGCACTGCATGGGATGTGCCACCTCCTGCCACCACTGTTGGGAGAGGCCCTGTCTCATGCTCCAATCCTAAACATCTGGACACAGACCTGAGGACCCAGCCTGGCCTTTCCCTGGAGTAGGGACAGACTAAGTCTTTGTGTGGGTGCTGGCTGAGGTCAGCCCCGGCAGCTTGGACAGCCCCTGTGTCCTGGGATGATCCATGTTCCTGCCACACTGGGGGATCTGGAGAGATCCTGAGGAGCCCAAGCCCAGGAAACAGAGCGGGGGTCAGGGAAGGGGTGGTACTCACTGCACAAGAAGCAGGACTTGTGGAAGCTGTTGCCTTCACACTGCACCTCCTCAGCGAAGTACACGGCCTTCTGGCACACCCCACACTTCTTTCCTCCTCCCCAGTTTGGCATCCTACAGGGGAAAGCACAGTCAGGATCAGGGGCAGGGCTCTGCAGGGCCGGGATGGGGCAGCCAGAGCAGGCTCCAGCAGCTTTCCCACATCCACACATGCAGAGTGGATGTGTTCCAGTTCCCAAACCCACCGTGTTTGCAGGGTGCACGGCCTGCAGGGCAACGAGCAGAATCAGCAGAACTCAGGGAGCCAGCACCCAGCAATGCCTGCTGCCTCCCAGGCACCATGGGTCCTGTCTGCCAGGAGCAGCAGAAATCCCTGTCTTGGAGCCGTGGGACCTCACAGCTTCTGTCAGTGCCAGCAAAAGGGAGGATGATGCTTGGAGCACGATGATGCTTGGAGACAGCACTCACAGAGTCACCCAGGCACCCCTCGGGTCACAGCCCCGCTGTCACCCCATGCCATGGCCCAGGGAACTGTGACTGAGCCTTGGTGCTGGAGTGACAGCTGTCAGCCCCCTGGACACAGTCCCAGCTTCTCCTCCCTCCTCCTCCTGACTCTTCCATCTCAGCCACTGCAAGGCTGACCCCGGACCCCACCAAACCCCAGGCTCTGGCACCGTGTCCCACAGCACCATCAGCTCCTGCCTTGCAGGGCCAGCCCCTCCCAGGCATCCCCTGCACTCTGGTATCTGAGTCTCCTTCGGGACTGCAGCCTGAGCCACCAAGCCTGGAGAATCTGAAATCAAGAACACAGTGGAGGACAAAGACCTGAGCACCAGCCTAAGCCACCATGCAGCTCCTCAGCAGGCTATAAATGCTTCTATTTCTCTTCTCTTTCCTGAACTGTGTCTGACAAGACACCATCAAGAGGCCTCCAGATTTGCAGATAACCCCATATACTATGAGTTGCTCACATGAGTAGCAGAGCTCCAGCCCTCGACACTTGTGAAGACCAGGTCAAGATAAACCTCAAGACACACAACAAAGTCCTGCAAGGAGATTCTGGGGGAGCCAGGCTGGTTGAGTGTGGCCAAGAGGAAGCTAAGGAGAATCAAACAGCAACCTGGGGTTGCTACAAAGACAATAAAACACTTTTTGGAGTGGCCCAGTGACACAAGAAAGGTCAATAGGCACAAGCTGCAGCTTGAGAGGTCTCCAGGGGCCTCTTTCCATCAACACCTCTGTAATTCCCCATCCTGCTCCCACCTGGGGACAGGCAGCAGAAGTCACCATGTGCTTCCTGACCCCTGAACAGCTAAAGCAGCAGGACAAGGTCCCCAAAGCCAAACCCCATTTTCAGAGTGCAAGCTTTGCCAGCCCACCACATGTGTAGATCTCACCACCTCCCTCAGCTTGGCTGTGAGGAGACGAGGAAGGGACCTGGGCCTGCCAGGGCTCACTGGGAGCCTCGGAGCCTTGCAGGTGACTCCTGCAGCAGATCCAAGCCCCTGAGTCACCTCAGGCAGCTGAAGCTCCATCCAGGGCCTTCACCCCCAGTGGCTCTCCCAGCTGGGGAGGTGGGTGCTAAACCCTGCAGGGTTGTACAAACATCAAACAGAGATGGGGGAGCAAGACGGGCTCACAGGCACAGCAAGGTCCCTGCACCTCCCAGGTCATGGGGAAGTCAAGATCTTCCCCGTGTGAGAGGATTTTTTCAGGAAAAGGGAAACTGATCCCAGCCTGGTTACCAGGGCAGGGGTCAGGACAGGGATCAGAGCTGACTTGCTGACCCCACTTTACCCCAGCCACAGCTCCCAGATGCCAAGAGGGTCTCAGTGCAGGATGGACAGAGAAGTGGAGGGTGTTGGGAGCAGGAGCTGCAGAGGCTGTGCTGGCTCCCAGGAGCCGTGTTTGGGGTGTGATCACAGCAGCTGGGAAGTCTCTTTTCCACAGGCTCTGCAGGCTGGGCTTCCCACTGTGCCAAATCCCTCCCAGCCTTGTTCTTCCAGTCCCAGCCTTTGGATTGCCTTAAAAGGACACAGGCTGTGTCTCTCCAGAGCCTGTTTTTCCCTCTGGATCAGGAGGAGGGCTTGACCTGTTCAGGAGTTTCCTTGGAGGGCAGAAACATCCAGCAGCACCCCCTGCCAGCCCCTGAGCCCCGCATGCTGTGGGAGCCCACCAGCCCCTCCAGCCCCTGTGTCAGGAATGAATGACACATCACTGGCTACAATTTTCCTGGATCCCCCATCCCTCTCCAACCACCACAGCTGGCAGACCTCCTCTCTGGGATTCCCCCTGATTTTTGGGGGCAGCCTCTTGCCAGCCTGTCCACAAGTGCCCCTCATGGTTTGGCATCAACTCCTCCCCTTTGCCTCCACAGCACATTTTGTTTCCCTCAGAGCAGCGGCAGCGAAGGAAGAGGCTTTGTTTGTCCTGAACATCAGGGCTCCCCTGCCCAAACCAAGACAGTAGCAGTGGAGACACCTTCCCCTGAGCTGCCTGGAAGCCTAAAGGAGGAGAAAAACTGCTTCTGGGTGAAGCTCATCTGACATTTGCCACAAGAGGAGTCCAAGCCCTTTTGCTGCTGAGTTTTCCTCAATCCATCATGGGAAGGCTGCAGGAGCCTCCACTCAGTTTAAATAATGCCAGGTGATTTGGGCAGGTGACTCTCACCATGGAGCACAAACACAGCCCCAGCAAAGCCACATCCCAGCAAAACCTCCTGGCACACACCAGGATGGATTTTCTGAGGGGAGAGACCATGGAAATCAGTTTGTCCTGGGGATCCATGTGAGGGCTCACAGCTGGACACAGAGAAAGCTGAGATAAGATTTAAGTTGCTGAAAATTCCCTGTTAGTCCACAACACACCCCCACATGCTGAGAGCCCAGCAGGCCACACAGAGACCAAGGAGCAGTTTGTGCTATAGGCTGGCAGCAGCAAAAAAAGGAATAGGAAAACCCTGCTCTGGATGCCTGGACCTGACCAGCAGAGTCCTCACCTGCCATCCAGATAGATCCATTCTCCCAGTTCCCTAAGGAATGGCCACTTTAAGATACATCTGAGTGTTTGCAATCCTTTCAGCATTATTTTCAGAATACTTTGCATATTTTGCCCAATTGCAACACTTGGTGACCACAGTCACACTTCTCCAGGTCACTCTGGGCCCCATGCAAAATAAGGAACAGGAGGTGACAGTACTGCAGCCAATGACCTCAATGAGCACAGGCACGGGGAACACCCAGGGCTGCCCAAAAAACAAGATTATTCTCCTTCCCCCTGCAGCTCCACAGTCTGTGGAGCACAACTCCCAGCAAACATATCCAGAGCCCTCCAAACACCACCCTCGGTGCCAAGGAGGGCTTGGCCCTCGAGCCACTTCATCATCCACTACAGATAAGGGAAGTGACCCCCAAAACCAAGATCCCATCTTTTAGCAGCAGCTGCACCATGGGGAGCACAGACATGGAGGAGGTTTGTGCAGAACCACCTAAGGCTGACCCTTGCTGGAGATTAACCCCAATTCCAGAGTCTGATGTTACAGCAGTCCAGCTCTCCGGACAAGACCATCTTGGATGGGGCTTGGAGCAACCTGAGATAGTGGAAGGTGCCCCTGCCTGTGGCAGGAGGTGGCACTGGGTAATCTTCGAGGTCCGTTCCAACTCCAACCTGTCTGTGGTTCTGTGAAATCTGGGCTCAGACTCACCTGAGGTGCTGTGTTGCACCACTCTGGGAGGCAGTGTAAGCTACATTGAACAACCAGGCATGAACCAGTATGGAACCAGTATGTACTGGTGCTTTGGGATGTCATCACTGGCTGTAAGGGGAAGCAGAGAGTAGATGCAGCAGAAACACAGTCATCCTGTTTTTCGAGTGCGTTGAAAGGTGAGTGCATTCCTGTGGCTGCCCCTGAAGCTGACACTCTCCATCTGCCCTCCTGAGAGCAGCTGGGTGGGAACTGCTGGAGCTGGAGCAGCGCCTGTGGCCATGTGGATGCAGCTCCATGGCCATGGGAGCACTCAGGGCAGGGCAGGTCCTACCCCATCACACTCTGAGGAACATCCCTGCAGCCACCAGGATGTCAGCTCAACCATCCAACCTTCTGCAACAGCTGGAAATCCTTCCCGTGTCTGTGCCCTACAAAGATCTTACAGTAAATAACGGCAGAGCAATCACTTTGTTCTTGGAGATCACTGAGGAACAGGAGGCTCATGCTGGCCCATAAAAAAAGTTCTTTTTTTTCCCCAGTGAGAGCATTAAACCAAGTGAATGACAGAAGAGCACCATTAGTGCTGCACAACATTCACTCCTAAGGATGTTCGCAGCACTCCAGGCAGAATTCCTTCATGCCCTAGCAAAGGGAAGAGTCAAAGGGGAGGAAGCCACAGCAGGAACCCCAAGCCCTGGGGTCTAAATAGTGCCTTCCAGTTTAGAGAGCAGCTGGCATGGCCATAAAATGGGCAGATATTTGAAGCAGGAGGGACCCAGACAGATGAGATGTGGGCAGTGCAGAGAGGAACCAGCTCCCGGGGACACACCAGGGAACATCCCCTGGGAAAGCCCCAGGACATGGCACCAGGGGTTCAGTACTGCGACCTGCAGTCAGACCCATGGGGGACTCTGCCCCAGGCAAACAGGAACTGCCACAGAGCAGCTTTCCCATCAGCTGGGCACAGGTGGGAATAGCCCTACAAGGGGCAAGCGAGAACTGTCCCCTTGTCCCCTGCTCTGTCATGAGCCAGGAGGAGCAGTGATCTGAGGAAGCTCTGGGCCACCAACAGTGTAAACAAGGATAAGTGAAGGTCATACGTGACTCAGTGATGGTGAAGTGGTGAGCAAGAGAATGGGGACCTGAGGCTGGTGAGCTCAGAGACATGGAAAACCACTAGGAATTACCAGGGAGAAGTCACAGAACAGCCCCAGGAGATGCAGCTGGATCACATGAGATGCCTCTGAGGGCTTTACTGGGACAGAAGGGAAGGAATTAGAGAGGCTCTGAGCTCCTGAGTGATGCTCACATGTCACTCATCTAGTCTATGACTCCAAGAGCAGTCAGGCTTGACTCCATCAGAAATCACAAATGATTCTGCTGCCAAGACAGCCTCAGGTTGGCTGTGCAGAGAAAAGGCCTGAGCAAGGCCAGCACAGTGCTGAGCCACCAGCCAGACACAGCTCTCACAGCCATGGGCCTCTGCCTTGTGCACACACAAGCTTGGCTGACAAAGGCTCCTTGGAAGCAAGGTCCTCCATGAAAATCCCAACTGGATCCAGAACAAAAGCAGCAGCATTTTCAGGGATGCTTAGAAAAGCTCCTGATTCTCACACGGATCAAGATGCATCACCTGACCAAGCTCACCTGAGTTTCCCCAAAGCCCTGAAATGCCCCAGTTGGTTGCATCCTCCCTACATGGTGCTGCCTCCAAGGAGCAGGAGCCAAGCTCAGCTGCTCTGAGGCAGCGCTCAGGCACTGCCATCCCAGCTGGACAGGCCCTGATCCAGGGCACAGCAGAGGCAGGCACAGAGCCCATGAGCCACGGGAGCAGCAGAGCCCTGAGCTGTCTGTGCAGCAGCGGCCCTGAGCTCCTTGGGAAGGGCTGAATCCTCCCCAGGGCACAGTGCTCACCCACACCACTGCACCTTGCCAGCCTCACCCCCAGCAGAATAATAGAACATCCTGAGCTGGAACTGATCCACAAGAAACACATCCAGCCCCTCGCCCTGCACACACACCCCAACAATCCCACCCTGGGCATCCCTGGGAGCATCCCTGTCTTTCCAAACACTCCTGGAGCTCTGGAAGCCTTGGGGCTGTGCCCATTCATTCCCTGGGGAGCCTGGGCAGAGACCCAGCACCCTCCGGGGAAGAACCTTTGCCTGATCTCCAGCCTGACCCTCCCCTGACACAGCTCCAGCCCTTCCCTGCCTCCTGTCCCTGCTCACAGAGAGCAGAGATTGAAGCTGTCCCTCCGCTGCCCCTCAGGAGGAAGCTGCAGAGCCTGGCGAGCTCTGACCTCAGGCTCCTCTGCTCCAGCAGGAACAGACCAAATGACCACAGTTGCTCCTCGGAGGGCATCTCCTGTCACCCCTCCCAAAGCTCTAGAGCCACAAGAGCAGCACCCAATGCCAGCCTCACACTCTTTTAGCACTGGCCCCTTCTCACACAGGGAGAGACAGATCTGATACAGGGATTTGGCAGCCCCCGGGGCTTTTGCCCAGTGCTCCTGAACCCCCTGCCACGGGCTGGGGGCTCTGAGGGTTGGAGAGCAACACCTGGAGCTGTGCTCCAGTGTGTGCCCAGCCTGGTGCACAGCAGTGCAAATCTCCTGTGGGAAGTGACTGAGCCCACAGCTGAGGTGCCTTAGGGTCCCTGGAAATGAGCTTTACTGAGTGCAGTCGATCTGATGCAAGAGCTTTTGCTTCCGCATCCCGCCATGTGCGCGGTGCTCCGGCACTGGGAGCAGCCTCAGGGGGTCCCACTGCTGCCGTGCCCATCCCACGGGCACTCGGCGGGGCCGTGCCCCTCTCCAGCCCCGCATCCCTCCCGCTGCGGCCAGCTGGGCTGGGGGACGGCGGGGATGGGGCAACCCGGAGGGATGGAGGGAGGGATGGAGGCAGCGCCGGGCTGGGGGGGCGGCAGCCCCGGGCACGGGCGGGGAGGTGGCTCCGCTGTGCCCGGTGGGACTCGGTGGCCGCTCCCGCTCCGCACCCACCTGCGGCCGGGCCGGGGACGGTGCCGGGGTCGGTGTCAATCCGGGGTCGACGCTGGTGTCGGTGTTGGTGTTGGTGTCGGTCCCGGTGCCGGGTCCCGTGCCGGTCCTTGTATCGGTGTCGGTGCAGGGCCGGAGTCGGGAACCTGTCCCTCTGTTGGTGTCGGTGTCCGGGTCGGTGTCGGCGCCGGTGTTGGGAGCCGCGCTGAGGCTGGCGGCGCTCAGCACTTTTGTCGCTGGCGGGGCAGGGCGGGTCCTGGGGCGGCAGCGCTCGGCCACAGGACTGATGTCATGGGGCTGGCAGAGGATGATAGGGCTGGGCCGGCACCGACAGCGCCCAGCACCTCCTGAGGCTGCCTGGGGCCCCCATCCACCCCCAGGGGAAGGAGCCTGCGGGGCCCTAAAAGCCCCAGGCTGGTTGCCAAGCGGCGGGAGCACCTCCCAGATGTTTCGGTCGGTATTTTGTTCTGCTGAACGTTTTCCTCCAAATTAAAGGGGACTTGCAAGATTGGAGAAGGGACTGAGAGCAGTCCTGGTGAGAAGGACATGGGGGTGCTGGTGGATGAGAAGCTCAACATGCCCCAGCCACGTGCTCTGGCAGCCCAGAACAGAACCCCCCATGTGCTGGCCTGAGCCCCCAGTGTGGGCAGCAGGGCAGGGGGGGATTCTGCCCCTGTGCCCCGCTCAGGTGAGACCCCACCTGCAGAGCTGCCTCCAGCCCTGGGGTTCTAGCACGGGAAGGACGTGGAGCTGCTGGAGAGAGTCCGGAGGAGGCCACAGAGCTGCTCTGAGGGCTGGAGCTCCTCTGCTCTAGAGCCAGGCTGGGAGAGCTGGGGGTGTTTACTTGGAGAAGAGGAGGCTCCAGGGAGACTTACTGCAGCTTTTCCACAGATAAAAAAGAGCTTATGAGACATAAGGAAGAAATTTTGTACAATATGGGTGGTGAGGCCCTGGCACAGGGTGCCCAGAGAAGCTGTGGCTGCCCCTGGATCCCTGGAAGTGTCCAAGGCCAGGTTGGACAGGGCTTGGAGTAACCTGGGATAGTGGAAGGTGTCCCTGCCCATGGCAGGGGGTGGGACAAGACAGGCTTTGAGGTCCCTTCCAACCCAACCCAGGCTGGCATTGTGACTCTCTCATGACAAATCACAGAGCAGGGGAGTGAGGAGAGACTCTTGGCAATGGCTCCCATGGGAACCCATCCAACTACACTGCTCTGGGAGCAGACAGAGGTGGGGAGAAATATGCCCAGCCCCAAACTGCACAGGAAAGGCTGCAGAGGTGTTGAGAAAACACTCCCAGCACAGCTGGAGGACAGGGGAGGGTCTGGCTCCCTGTGTAGGGAGAGCTCTGAGAAGTGAAGAGGCCAAAGCACTGCAGGAGCAGAGACACTGCTGTCCCTCCCTGATGTTCCACAGGCCCTCTGTACCCTCACATACGTCCCTCTGAGCCCAAGCATTCCCAGAGCAGCCTACAGGAATTGTGGCTGCAGAGCTGCAAAGCTGCTTTTTCCTTTTTCCTGTGTGTTTCTATGCAGGGCAGTACAGGAGCCCAGGAAGGCCCAGGACCTTGTGACAAACAATTCCAGGGCTCCAGGGCATGCTGTTCACACCCTGGAAGGCCGAGGGTGGTCCATGTGGGGGCCCTGCAGCCTGACCCTGCACTGAATGCTCTGACCCCGGTCGCTGCTCTGTGCTCAGAGCCCTGGCAGGGCCCCACATCCCAGCTGGATTTTGGGTGTCCCCTCCCATGCTCATTGCTGCCTGATTTGCCACTTGCTGGGGTACAAACTCCCACTCTCCATCCCCCTGGGAAACACTGCCCTGGATCTGTCCCCCTCTGGCACTCCCCCTCTGGCTGAGGAGGAAGGCAGGGAGGGGAGTGGGACACTCTCCCTGATCCCAGCAAACCCCACACTGGGATGGGAACCAGGTAGCACCAGACAGGAAAAGGATCTTCCCTTTCTTAAGCAATTTTAGTGCCCTGGAAGGCTCCTAGAAGATCCCATCCATCAGTATCCTGTTCCCTGGATCTGGAGGTAAAAGGAAAGGTCCAGCAAAAGGCTGCCACTTCCAGGAGCAGCTCTACAGGAAGCTCCTGGAGGGGAAGTCAGGAAAATGGAACAGTTTTGCTGGTGGCTAAAGGGCTTCCCTGAGCTGCTGCCCTGGGAGCCTCTGGGGCATCTATGCTCCATGAGGATCTGCCAGCCCTTGCAACAGGTGAGGCTGGAGAGCAGCTGGATGCTCCAGTGCTCCTGATGGCAGTGGCTGTGGGCACAGTTGCCAAGGGAGGCCAGGGTGCCATTGGCAAAGGCTCCCATTGAATTTCTCTGGCCTGGGCTGGCCTTTTTCTCCTTGACAAATGGAAGCAAGCACTGAAGAACAGGTAGCTGGCACGAGGAGCCTGATGGCTGCTCTCTGGGGCCCAGGGACCCTTCCCACTCCCACTCCTCTCCCAAGACACCGTGGCTTGCTGGGGGCAGGTGCTCTGCTGGCAGGAGCTGGGGAGCCCAGGCTGCTGCAGCTGCTGGAATTGTGCAACTGAAACTGGCAGGAAAGGAGAACTGAGGGCAGCAGGGAGCTGCTTCCTTTGGACCTGGAAAGCTTTGGTACCAGATTCCACAGGAATTTTGCTGTGAACGCTGGGTTAAGAAATTCCTGGCACAACTTGAGGCCATTTCCTCTTGTCCTGTTGACTCCTACTTGGGAGAAGAGCCAGACCTCTCCCTGGTTCCAACCTCCTGTCAGGGAGCTGTAGAAAATCAGAAGGTCCCCCCTGAGCCTCCTTTTCTTCAGGCTGAGCCCCTTTCCCAGATCCCTCAGCCGCTCCTGGTGCTCCAGCCCCTTCCCCAGCCCAGTTCTCTTCCCTAGACACGCTCCAGCCCCTCCATGTCTCTCTTGCTGTAAGGGCCCCCAGACTGCCCCCAGGACTGGAGGTGCCTCAGCAGTGCCAGCACACAGGGACAGGCGCTGGTTCTGCTGGCCGCACCATGGCTGGTGCAAGCCAGGATACCACTGGCCTCCTTGCCCACTTGGGCACACTGGCCACTCATGTTAAGCAGCTGTCAACCAAAACACCACCTGCTGCAGCTGCTCCTGGTGGCCAGGGATCTCCCACAGGGTTCCCCAAGGCCTAGCAGAGCACTGGAGACATATCCCAGAGCTGAGGTCACTGCAGCATTTGGGGGTGAGCATCCTTTCCCTGGCGGCTGGGACACCTCTGCCAGATGGCTCAAAGGCTGTGTCTAACCCAGGGTGCAGGAGATGGTGCTGTAGATGCCAACCTGCAGCAGACTTGGGCAGACCTGCCCTCTCCAGCCTCCATCCCACAGGAGCAAGGCAGGGGCTGCCAGGTTTCAGTGAGAATATTCCTATTTCTTTTCTCCAGAAGAGGCAGAGCAGGTGGATTAAAAGCTGCCTGTCAGCTTCAGAAAGGATCCCTGTATCCCCCAAATGTACTGCTGCAAACTCCATCTCTGGTCTTTGCTCTGAAGAGGGCTGAAGGGACCAGGCTCGTGAAGGACACTGTTGCAGAGGGAGCGGGGCCCTGGCCTGGCCCCTTCCTGCACTGGCACAGGATTCCTTGTGTGACAGAGGGACATTCTCTGCCCCTTTTGGGAGTGCAGAGAGCCCAAAGCCCATTCCAGCTCACCTCCCAGCAGCACACTGGTGTCTCTTGGGCTCTCTAGCCTGGGGCTGCCTGGGGCTGTCCCTCTCACCTGCTGCAGCCTTCTCACCCCAGCAGCACCCCTGCTGCAGCCTTCTCACCCCAGCAGCACCCAGCAGAGCCCAGGGATGCAGGAGACCAGGAGTTCTCTGTAGGGACTTACAGCCAGGGGAGGGTCAGTCTCTTTTCCCAGGGAACAAGGGACTGGACAAGAGGAAGAGACCTCAAGTTGCCCCAGGGGAGGTTCAGGCTGAATGTTAGAGAAAACTCTATGCCAACCAGGGGCAGGGAGAAGGAGATGTCCTGCTGCCGAGCCAGCAACTGGGGTGAAAACGCTCTCCTCTGATGAATGTGGTTCATTAAAGCCTAATTGCATCGTTAAGACACCCATCCATCCCAAAGGTACCCACCCCCAAGATACAACCACCCTTCAATGGGGTGGTCTCTGTGACTTTAAAAGCAAAGCAAAAGAATTTTACACCTTTTACATAAAGGTCTGCCTGATTCGAGTCACTCAAGTTCCACCTAAACAGCATGAATCCATTTAAAAAGTAAGTTGAGCATGGGGGGGAAGTGAGGGAAGACTCCATGGTAACTGCTGGGCTCAGTTGATGGGCTGAAACTGCCTTCTTCCCTGTCAGGACCTATTGGGTAAGAACTGTCCTCAGTGCACACTGAACGCTTTAACTGGGGATCAGAGCTTGTCTGGGGATTGCTTTGAACACGTTTGTGCAGTCATATCCTGCCACTGATGGATCCTATCACAGACAATCCTCAAACTCTAACCCGTCACAGTTTTATATCAATAAAAAGAATTATTCTGTAAACTCTGAGGGTGAATCCTTCCCTGGAGTCGTCAGCAGCAGGGAGCATACTCAGATAAAGAGGAAGAGCCCCTGAAGAGTGAAAAAGTGGGAAGAGCTGCTGAGGGCTCTCCCTTATGCTGGAGTAAGTCCGTGGAACCAGCCTCCTATCCAACAGGATGGCTTGGGGAAGGCTCCCCCTAACGGGATGCTGACAGACTGCTCCGGCACAAGGGTCTTGGCTTTCCTGGGGCACTGAGAGACAAATTAAACACTGAGGGTCACGTAAATATCCCCACACTAACAGTAAAGAAAATCCCTTTTCACGTGGCAGATGTGGATGTGGCACTTGGGGACATGGGTTAGTGCTGAACGTGGCAGTGCTGGAGGAATGGTTAGACTTGTCACTCTCAGAGAGCTTTTCCAGCCACAAGGACTCTGTGATTCCGCAATTCCTTGAGTCCTGGCCAGGCAGTGCCATGGGTCCCAGCACCAGCTCGTGTTGTGCCACGGCGGGATGTGGCAGTGGGAAGGGCTGGCATCCTCTGCTCTGCATGGCTTCAGCTTCCCCAGCCAGGCCCGATTGGACCTGGCAGTTCTACCCTCTCCAGGTTCATTTCCCAAAGGACTGAAGGGCCTGCTGGGCTTCGCACAGCGAGATCTGCGCTCACGGTGCGGCTGAAATGAGCCAGGCTCTGCCACAGGGGCACTGGGGAATGCTCACAGCAGAAGGTGCAGCCGAAGAGTGTCCCGGGGCAGTGAGCTGGGGCCAGAGGTGCCCAAAGCAGTGACCAAAACCAATCGAGGCATGGAAAATACTGTTTAGACCTCAAACAAAGGCGGTGGTGTTCTCTGAGGGGAAGCACTTGGGGGTGCTGGTGCATGGGCAGTACCAGCCTGTGGGCAGGAGGCTTAGTCAGGCCTAAGTTCACCCCAAGCCCTGCCTTGTGAATCCCTGACTGCTGGGATTCAGCACAGAGTTTTCCAGAGAAAGGGACTCTGCAGAAATTTGGGACAAGCTCTGGCAGGTCCAGATTGCCCCGCTGCCTGTGGTGCAGCCCTTGCAGAGGCAGCTGGGCCCCTGCAGCCCATGGATGTCATGGGGGTGAGAGGGACCAATATATATATGCCTCAACATTTTTCCCAATGGGGTAAAGAAAATTCCTATACTTCCATGCAGTTTCCCTGCAACAGCCCCCACTCTGACCGGGGGCAGGTGCCTGGATGCCTGTGAAAATGCCCACCAAAAAGAGGCCCACAAGACCGAGTTAGGGGGACATGCAAAGCAGCTAGTCGCAACACCACAGGGTCTTTTTGCTTTGGGTGGCTTGGAGGGTCAGTTCGGCCCCTTCCCTTCTCAGCTTCGTTGTGGTCCTGCCTTCCTGTGTTGCCTGTTTTCCTTTGCTTCATCACTCCTGTGAACTAGTTTATGACCGTGAAAATCTCTGCTGCTGCCTGCCAATGTCCTGACCCTGTGATAACTCCAGGAGCACACCTATACCTACAGCAGCCTGTTCTCCACCGCCAGAAGGGACATGCAGCCTGCTGCTATCTGAAAATCGCGCCCAATCCACCACAGGAGCTACGCAGCACGAACACTCCATCTGCTGATCTGACGCTGACAGAGTACTCAGAATTCCTCATGGTGATGCTGTTCCTGCCTTCTGTTTCTTTCCCTCTCTGCCCCTTTTCCTATTCCCCTTTTTTTTTCAGTAAATGGTTTCCAGATGTAGTATTGCCGTGTTTTGTGCCTAATTTTTCATCAGAAAATCTATTAAAAAAATCCTTCCCGGCTCTTATAGTGGAACGGGACATTAAAGGGGGGCAGAGATCCACCTGCAGCCCCTGCAGGAGCCCCTGAACGCTGGAGCAGGAGGATACCCGAGAGAGGCTGTGAGCCTGTGGGAAGCCCCTGCTGGAGCAGGGTCCTGGCAGGCACCCGCGGAGCCATGCAGAAGGAGCCTTCCACGCTGGAGCATGTTTGCTGCAAGGCCTTGGGAGCCTATGGGGCAGCCAGGCTGGAGCAGGAGGGGCCTGAAGGCCTGACCCTGAGCAAGAGTGACCCACATGGCAGCAGGTCATGTGGAGCTGTTTCCCGTGGGATGAACTCCTGTAGGAGAAGTTCCTGGAGAACTGTCTCCCATGGCAGGGACCCCACACTGGAGCAGGGCAAGGACTCTGACTCCTCTCCCTGAGCAGCAGCAGCAGCAAAAACGTGGGATGAACTGAGCAGAACCCCATTTCCATCTCCTGGTGCCGCTGGGGGGAGGAGGAGACTTTGG